>OY978530.1:38281138-38283638 GCA_963854835.1 Megamerina dolium
TTCCGATCCCACCAAGTACAGATCATTCTCATCTTTCCGAAAAGATTCGGCTTTGCAGTCGCAATTTATGGTTTACCTGGATCAACACAATTTTTTATACGTTTTCGATTTAGTGAAATGTATGAAATTTTATTTGAGTCGATAGAACGATTCAATGTTTAAAGATGATTTGATGTAAATGTTGACCGCGGCTGCACCTCAAATGGTTTATACGCTGGGTCCAATTTGGCATACTCTCTCCAACATATCGGCTGGTATCTCACAAATAAATTAATAATGCAACACTGGCGGATACAGCTACGATATTTTCCTCTGTCCGCACTCTACGTATGCGTGTTGGTGGTTTAATGTCCAATAATGTAAATTTTGTGCGAAATTTAGACACAAGGTTCCGAATAGCCGCATCAGAAGGTCGCCCAAATTGACCATAAAATGAATGTATGAATGAACCGAGCATGAATTTTAATAATAAAATTCAATAATCTGCAAGCGTTGTTCGTTTGCAAGTCGATTCATGGTTAAATTATAGAAAAAACTGAACCTGTTTGACAGTAACATGTTACACGAAAACAACTGAACTGCCAAAAACAGTGTTGCCAAAAAGAAAGTTGCTAAAAAATCACCCTGTATAAGCATCATATATTATTATATTTGATATTTTTTGTGCTGTTCATCTTCCACGTTTATTCGAATTGAAGCTGCTGCAAAACTAAAAAAGTTGGTGCTGATGAAACACAAAGGCACAAATTGTACATTTAAAACTATTTTCATCTGAACTACTGCTTCTTGAAAATACACTCGAAATAGTTCACTATTGAAGCTATTCATTTTAATAACAAGCACAAAGTTGGTGTAGATCATATGAACCGCACTTATTCATATAAAACGTGAACGCTAAGTTGGCCTGTAGCATCTTTCTTCAACATATTTGATGTTGGTGCTTGAGATTTGTATGTCCTTCGCCAAGTACTAACATTGTTGTTAAACAACCTTAACTTTAGTGGCTCATACACACACGAACAGGCACAAGTACAAAACATTGTAAAGCATATTCACACACATGCATACACGTTTCACCTTCTCATTAACGACAAACAATAAAGCTGACGTTGGTACAGCTATATTTATACCAGGTGTACAAGCTTAAATCCATCGTTTTTCGGTAAAAAAAATTGCTTGAACTTTTCTCATGGCTCGTAAACATATGCTCTGCAAGCATTTTTTACGATTGGGTGTCGTTCTCATCCAAAAGAGCCTGCAAATCATGGTCCTCAACTTTTATCTGTCTATTCAGAAAACGTGAAATACAATAGAAGTCCTAATTTGGCTTTTGGGCTTATTTATGATTACAACTATCAGGGTCACTTAACAGAGCTATAGACTACAGAGATTTTGAAGAGAGCAATGCCATGAACAGGAGAAAAATTCTGTAAATTAACATAGCAAATTAACATATATTGAAATATGATCACATAACAGTAAATATTTTTATGAATGAATTTTATATGTAGAATTTTTTATAAAGAATTTTTACTATTGTTGAATATATATGTATGTACATGCGTATGGAGTACTTATGTATATGTATACTCCATTCACGCAATTTATGTTATATACTTACTATATAACATATGAGGTGTTTCACAATATTATTTACCATTTTTATAATATTAAATTTGATAAAATTTCAGTAATTTTGACAAAGAAGGAAGGCATAAAAGCATCGTTTTATCGAAGTACCCGATGCCGTGTATCAGGTAATCAGAAATATCAGCAAATTATAGCACGTGTTGATATTCAATGTAAAGGAACAGAAAAGTAGAATGTAAAAAAAAAAAACGAGAACGTTGTTGTTGCTCCTTATAGTAAATTTATTCCTTCTCTGCTCTCTCTGCACGAAAAAATAGCCAGCCACGCATGCTAATTTTTGTTGTGGAAAACTCATATGTAAATTTGATCGTTCAGTCACGCAACAACAATTGGCATGCGTGGCTGTCTCTTCTATTGTGTGACGGCAGAGCAAAAGCAGAGAGAGCAGAGAAGGAATAAATTTACTATAAGGAGCAACAACAATGTTATATATATTGAACAATAGTAAAAATTCTTTATAAAAAATTCTACATATAAAATTCATTCATAAAAATATTTACTATTATGTGATCATATTTCAATATATGTTAATTTGCTATGTTAATTTACAGAATTTTTCTCCTGTACATGGCATTGCTCTCTTCAAAATCTCAGTAGTCTATAGCTCTGTTAAGTGACCCTGATAGTTGTAATCAGAAATAAGCTCAAAAGCCAAATTAGGACTTCTCTAGTATTTCACGTTCTCTGGTCTATTTCACGCTTCTTGTCACTCAAGTCAAAGTGGCTTACTTTGAACCGACGAAACCAGTCTCTTCAAGTGGTTTCCTATAGCGCACTGTCACCATAGGCCTTCACGAGCATACGATGTGACTCAGCAGCAGATTTCTTCAAATTGAAGCAAAAAAGTAGA
>OY978530.1:38288638-38364050 GCA_963854835.1 Megamerina dolium
TCTCCAATACCGAGTGTCGTTACAGGATCTAAGACAGGGTACTCACCGCAATGTTCTCGGCAGTTCGTATTTTTTTTATAAGGCACGTTGAAGCAGTAACAAAATTGTAAATTGTTGCACAATTTACTATATAATAATTTCTACAAGCAACACACGGCATAAAAGCTACAGGCAAATTTATAATCGAACGATTTGTGTGGCCTAGTATTCGACGCGACAGCACAAGAGTTGCTAGCTACGGCCACTCAGGTGCTTGATCTTCTCGAAGAATTTCTAGTCTCATTCCTGTCTCTACTTATCTATATCTCCTTACACTCGCGTCTTTCTTGTTCTCTTTTCGTGCGCCTGAAAGGACTTCTCTCCGTCCTCCTCCTCTCTCTCTGTACGACTCCTTGACAGCTCGCGTGGCACCTGCATGCAGGGTTTTCCTTGAGGCGGCGTCTTTCTCTGCGGTAGCTTCGCGACATTCCTGATCGTGCAACTCATTCGTCAGAGGCCGGTAGAAACCGATTACTTCCTCAGCAGCAGTAGCCATGGGGTGTGATATGTGTGTCTACAGTGCGCATGTATCATCAAGAGGAGGAGTGTTCTGCATAAGCAGATCCGATAATCGAGTGGTAAAAGCATTTGCTGTCTCTGGTGATTGCAGCTTATTGACGTCAAGCATTCTCTGAATGGGGCTTCGTTTGTTCTTTGTAACATATAAACGTGTTCACACCTTAGCTGCAACAAGGTAGTGATACGAGTCGATGTTGGCACCACGGATCGATATAACGTCCATCACACTGAAAGCATGCCATCCCTCGATCATCACGTGATCAATTTGGTTCTTCGTCCGTTGATCTGGAGACAGCACGTCACTTTATGGTTGTCAAGATGTTGAAACCTGGTACTACTAATTACCAAAGTGCTAAAAGAAGCTTTCCTTGTTCCCATCGTCCTTCTCATCCGTCGGGACGTAACCACATATTAGGCTAATATTGAACATTTTGCCTTTATGAGGATTGTTGCCAGCCATTCGTTCACAGGTGTGAATTGTGAGACAAGATGTAACAGTCTCTTACTAACAACAAATCCACATCCGAGTTTGTGCCTCTCCGCGTGGCAAACTTCTGTGATAATATATATCACAGGAGCAGCTCTGTCATGTCCATCGCATTACGAAAAAATGAAGGCGCCGTCACATAGGAAGCAGAACAAACTACATGACGTCTAGTAAGATGACTTGCGGTGAGTTTAACAAGGATTGCGCTAGCTCCACCCGATTTATGCAGTTAGATACGCTACCTTGCGAGAGCGCCACCAGACCATCATATGTTATTCATATAAATGTAACAATCGCAATTTATAGTTGCACTTACACTACAACTATAGGGTGACCCAGTTTTTTTAATCGAAACTCAAAAATTTTCATTGATTATGAAAATGGATCTATGTTATTTATATATTACAAATAATATCATTCATATATCCACTACGGCTTCGATAACATGCCAGCATCCGACCCGTTCCAATAAAATCTGATCAGTGATCTCAATTTCAGCTGGAATATTGTTTTAAGAATATGTTTGGCGTACATTATACCTTTCAAATAGTATTATAAAAATAATCCAAAAGTGTTAGATCGCACCTTCCTAGTGTCCATGCAACGTCGAAATTTCCCTTAATTATGCGATCATTGAATTTGGTCGCCAATAAGTAAAGTGATTCACGGCTAGTGTGGTATATCGCTCCATCTTGTTGGAACCACATATCATTAGCAACCAATTCATTCAATTCTGGCCATTAAAATCCGGCGAGCAAGATAACATTCACCATTCACGGTAACAGCTTCTTCTTCGGCATTTTCAAAAAAAAAGCTTACAGCTACCACTGTATCACTATTACGCAAATGTGTAATCTGTTTTTTTGAAAATAGGCGCAACACTACTGTGGCCGTTGAAACAAGTGAACGGCCATTTTTAACCTTTCGAAGTTTGAAGATGTATTTGCGTAGTAGCATTGGGCAGGAGAAATTGGTTGGGTTGGTGCTCCTAAATGATATGCAGGTTAGTCCTCAGCATGTGCTGATCAGCAAGCAAATAAAGCAAGAAGGATGCCATTTTAAATTTAAAAATAATGTACAATATGAAACAATTATAATATAATAAAAATAATGGCTTTCTTAAGCAACAGTGTTCTTATTGCAGAATTTTTACACCGTGGCCCAAAACTAAGCATTATAGTGGCTGCCAAAATAATGAAAAAGTCGAATTCATTCGTTCAGTATTAGGTGGAGCAATGGAAACGTGTAATAATATAAAATGCCGCCCAACGTCAAGCTAAGCGTAGCAACAACATCACTTTCATGAACAAAATCCAAATATTTCCGAGCTTCAAGCTGCCCAACGCTTACGTAGTTCTGCTATACTGGCATCGTAGCCAGCAATACGAAGGAGATCACTGCAACGTCGGTTCATATATCGAAAATCGCATGCATTGTGCAACTGGAAATTTACACGCCGAGTGAAGCAAAGTTATTTACACAGAAGCTTCATATTTACGGTGCCTTTTGTGAACATGATTTTGGTACATTGATCGTATTCACTAAAATACTTATACTTAATACTTAATACTTAACCACCGCGTATAAGTTTTACGGCACAGGAAAACGCGACACGGGTCCAAAATACAAAAGTTTTTTGTGCACCGAATGGTATGAGATTCATCACCAGACTGCAATCCAATTGAGAATGGTTGGGGCATCGTCAAGTCCAAATTCCGAGGAAAAACATCCAGAAATACGAAGCACCTCGGCGCTTTCATTCAACGCCAATGGTGCACTTTCCACCGGACTACGCGAATTACGCCCGAGTTTATAGTGAATCCACTTGAGTGGATAAAATATTGATGTTGTTGTGTATTAGCCAAAAGAAAATTAAGCAGTAGTTGAAAGCAGATTAAACAAGTATCATTTTTTTATTACTTTCCATCTATTTTCTACCTGTACTTCAAACAAAGATATTAACCGCGCATATTAGGCATGCAAGTCGTAATTCATATCGAAATGACAGGAATATACCGTGTGCGGAACTGCGACCATATCCAGAATAGTGTCAGTTCACCGTCGTGACAGATCATCATTCGCTGCATTAGCTACATTCAATAAAAAATACGTCTGGTTGCCGACGGCGCAACCACTCTGCTGTCCAGGATAGATCGACTAATGCCAAAAATAGCGTTAGTAATAAACGATACGTCGGAGAATAATCATTACAAAATTGAAAATGGAAAATTATATTTTCGCACAAGCAGCGCCGAACTCAACTTCTGACGAAACTCCTCGCACCAAAAACTTTCGCCTGAGAACCAGTAATAACCAAATAACATCTTGACCGCCATCTCTACAAGAATATTATCATCGTGCGTTAGCAAAGAATGAAAACGGAACACAACAAAAAAAAACCACTACGACCTCAGCAAACAAGGCAAACCTCCTGTAAGTAGTATTGTATATATGAAAAGCCATGTACTAGCTAGCACCTATATATATAGATCCATTTATCGTAAATAATATCTATCTAACCCTTTGATATTACTAGAGGATCAACAATAATAAAAGCACATACACAAGACTTAAAAATTCATTATAAAGAACGACCAGGAGAAAAATAAATAAATATAATAAATACAAAAATATAATAATGAATAAGAAATTTGATTAAATAAAAAAAAAATTTAATTATATAAGGCGAACAAACGACACCAACTTCACTTAGTCACCGCAGTATCGTCAAGGGGTAAACATTATGGACGTATTCAGAAAGAGGACAGGATCAGCATGCCCAGGTCGTCGCCCGCTTGGCTTTAGTAGCACCCGGTTGCCTCAATACTACCACATCAACGACCCGGTACCACTTCCACGACAACAACCACTACACAATGCCAACACTCTGGCATGACTCGTCGTCATAGAAAAACAAACACGGCAATGAGAGCAATACGTAAGAAAACAAGTACAAAAACTATTTGTAAAGAAAAAAAAAGAAAAGTAAAAGAAAACTACGCTCTAAATAGATGATCAAAGATGGCACACGAAATTACAAATTCTAAATTTTGTAACTACTTGAATTTAGCCCAGGTAAGCAACACCATGTGTTCATTTTATAATTAGTGTAGAAACTAGCAGTAACATTAGTATCCGTCATGAATTTACAAAACTTAATCTTTGTCTGCATACCTCGTACTAGAAAACCGGTATAAAGTAGATCTACCTGCGGCTAGCTCCTGGTCAGAACCTTAGGCTGAGCCCGGTAGACTTTGCTTCGGCATTTTCATTGATGGCTCCAGGACTGAAGAAGGTTCTGGTTCTGTAGTCTTCGTGGAAACTGACGAAACTCACTGTTCTTTGCTCTTGGTATGTATGCACGTGTCTTTGAGGAAGAGGTGTAAGCAATACAGAAGGCAATGGATCATATCGTGGACAAGAGGCTGAAAGGCAAGTTTATTTGTTTTTCCAATCAGGCTGCGTTGCTGACCTTGAACAAACCTATAACCACTTCCAAGATAGTGGAGTTCTGCAAATCAAGGCTAAATTTTGTCGGAATTCATAATAGGGCCTGAGTCTGCTTTGCCACTACCCGCTGGAACCATCAAGGTTACCATATACCAGATATGTTACTTAACATATCTGGTAAATGGTCGCATTTCCTCCTATCTCTATGTAGAGGTGTTTGCAGAATGCTAGCCGGATTGGTAACAGGCAAAGCATGGAAAAGGTAGGACTAGTAGGCAATGCACTTTCCCCAGCCTGTGAAGAAGAAGATGAGACGGCGGACCACTTTCTATGTGTCTGCCCTGCTTTCGCTCGAATCAGCTTTGAGGTCTTTGGCACTGACGTGCTGAGAGCCGAAACTCTTGGGTCTTTAGCACAACAGGATCTACTCCGAATTCTTTGGAGAACGGGTAGATTTAAAACACAATAAAATGGAACACGATGGAAGTACAATGGACCAATAAATGTCTGAGTGCTGCGCATGATTTCTTATTGTTCAAAAAAAAAAGTTTACAAGTTTATACAATATTTTAAACATTACGAATTTATTGCCGCTAAGTTTGATGGTGTTAAATGTTTAAGTCTCCTTGTATGCGTTAACTCATTTTCAGATATTTGGCGTATGGTATTATTACACAGCAAGCAGTGTATAGGTTGTACTGCAATTTTGTATTGTTTCTGCTACTGTTCTTACATTCAAGTCGTTATGTATGGCATAAGTTGTTATGTACCAGTCCGCTTTGACGATGGTTCTGAGGATCTTTGATTGAACTCTCTGTATAATTTTAACATTCGTTTTATTGACAGTACCCCATATTTCTATGTCATATTTCCATATTACAGTCGTGAAAATCATTAATTTATTTTCTATCGATAATTGCGATTGTTGACCAAGTAACCGATGTAGTTGGTTGAATTGACTTCTAGGTTCACAACTTTTCGAAATGATATGCTGCTTCCAATTTGATTTAGAATCAATTGTAAATCCTAAGTACTTTCCTTTGCTGTCTCCTTTGATGGTCTCTTTTGATGCCACGACGCTTAGTATAGACAACTTACACAGTTTTTTCAGCATTTACTTTGATACCCCATTTGTTGAACCTATTCATTTTGTTATTAAGTATATTTTGCAAATTTTCATTTGCTTTATCAATGTTTTTGTTTGCTGAGAGTCGTCAGGAAAGGTTGCTAACATGTCATCATTTTCAGAAGGAACCGGAATATCATCAGTGTAAAGGCCTTCGCCACGTAAAAATATACTGCTGAACAATATTTTTTGTTGTCGATGTCTTTAGAGATCTTATTTGTAACACGGTGTACTTGTTGAACTGTGGAATGTTTGGGTCTAAAATCGAACTGGTGGTCAGGAATGAGTTGTTTTTGGACGAAGATTGGACTAAGCCTGTCACATAGCAGTTTTTCAAATAGTTTTAAGAGTGTTGGCAGCAAACTTATCGGTCTATATGAGCATATAATTGTTGAATTTTTGTTTGGCTTTGGAATAGCTACCATTTCAGCAACTTTCCAAACTGAAAAATATTTTAACCTGATGATTGCATTGAAGATATTTCTGAAAAATATTATTGATTTAGCAGGAAGCTCTCACTATTTTGCCACTTATGGCATCATAACCAGGTGATTTTTTGTTTTGAATACGTTGTTTGATTGCTTTTTGTATTTCGCTGACGATCACCAGCTTGATTAATTCGAGTGATGTGTCAAGTGTGTACACGTGTAGTGTAACAGGAATTTGCAAGGTCATATCATTCATAAAAGTTGCTGCAAAGTGTTAATCTAATACTTTTGTTTTGTCATCAGAATTTCTTGCCCATTTATTATTTTTGTCCTTTAGTGGAGGTTGGTGTAGTATTGAATTGTTTATGTTTTTTGTTGCCTCTTTGTTTAGGTTCAATTTTAATCCAAAGTTATTGCTTAAATTAACAAAACTTAAATTAGATTACATACTATAATACACATTACAAATGTTGTGCATAAATTAAAATTATATCAGAATATTATTGATCGTTATCAATAACTGAAACATAAAATTCAGTTTTTGGCATTTGCCCTATGGTACTATTATTTATTTTATTTATAGCGATCATGCAAATGCTGCGTGTGCTGTAGATTTGTATTGCATATTCTACAAATAATATCTATATTATATATATATATATATATATATATATATATATATATATATATATATATATATATATATATATATATATATATTGCAGGCTCATCCAAAAGAGCCCGCAAATCATGGTCCTCAACTTTTCTGGGTCTATTTCACGCTTCTTGTCACTCCAGTCCAAATGGCCTTCTTTGAACCGACGAAACCAGTCTCTGCAATTGGTTTCCAATAGCGCACTCTCACCATAGGCCTCCACAAGCATTCGATGCGATTCAGCAGCAGATTTCTTCAAATTGGAGCAAAAAAATAGAGCTTAACGCATTTGATCTTTTTGTGGCACGAAACTAGACATAATAATTAAATCACTGATGATGTTTACTAATTAATGTAAACAGTGCACAGTCGATAATAGCTGAATATGCTCAATAACGCCATCTACTAGCAAACAGCGGATTTAAGCTTATTATCCGAATCAGAGATCTATTATCTGGATCCCTTTTCGTTCTTCAAATCGTGTGTTATGTATTTATTTGGTTGCATAATTCTGCTACTTCCCTCCTCATAACAACATCACGAGTTATTTCAAGGATATCTTTGTGAGGTATGTTCCACTTTTCGAGTTCTTCAACAAATTGTCGACCAAGCGTGGACATCCTCTTTCTTGACATTGCAAGACACTTGGACACACTGTGCACTGATATCTCTGCCTCTTCCATGCATAATCTTCAAATATCAGCATCCTCCCCTTCAACAAGACTCATCTTGCTGAGGTGGTACCTCAAATTGCTATTCCCAGTTATTAATGAAGTCAACCAGCTTATAGTTAACCGTACTAGAGAGCGAACCCTCCCCGATTTACTGTCCCTTGGTACCCTCAACGAGGTCTTCGCCTGTCTACAAGTGGACAAGCTCTCCCATCTCGAGAGATGGAGTTTCCTTATCCAATCGTGCGCCTCCTTTATATTCCTATGTACCAGTGAAAGGATGCTCCTGCGCCCTATCTCTGTGCCGAATCCATACCAATTATTGGTGGTCTTCAGACGTAATTCTGTTGATGCAGCTGACTTCATAATATACAAGTTCAATGGCAGCAGCCCCAGAATGATTTCTAATGTTTCTACCGAGGTCGTCCGAATAGCTCGAGTAATTCTAATACAAGCAAGGAATAAAATACAAGAAATGCACCCCATCTAACTTGCTCTTTGCGATCTTTTGAGTGACCTTAGCGTACCAGGCCCCACCAGCGTACGCTATTACAGGCCTTACCATCATTGTGTAGATACAGTGCATTGATCTGGAAGTAATTCACCACTTGCGATCGCACACTTTCTTACACTGAAGCAATAATCTCTTGCCTTTCCGGATCTTATCTTTATCGAACCCAATCTTATCGAAAACACCCTCTATATCCATAAAAGTAGACATAGATATCCCTTCACAATACAGTTCTCTCTCCGCTATCCGAACAAGTTCGTGCAGGGCCGTTTCAGCTGATTAATCAGCTCTATATGCATAATGGCATCTGCTTAGTGGTTTAGTGTTGTCTTTTCAATGTAGTCCGCCAGTACTCCCTCCATACATTTAAGCAAAAAAGAGATCAGATTTCGTCTCTGAGCAGTTAGTTTTTTTTGGCTTTAGAAGGAAGACAACCTTAATTTATCTTCATTTAATCGGGACATATTGTGTAGCCTTGCAAATAGTGAATATTCCCAGAAGACTGTCTATCAGAACTTATCTCTACCAGAGCTTCTGCACTATCCCTTCCCTGTTCACACCCTTAGGGGTGTCTAACTGCCTCAACCGGGTGGGGTAGCGCAATTCTTGTTGAACTCATCGCAAGTCAACTCACTGGCTGTCATGTAGTTTGATCCGAGCGCTATGTGATGATACCTTTATTTGTTAATGAGGGGTAGTCATGTAGCTGGCTCTGCTTACTATGTGATGGCGTCTTCATTATTATTAATGGGGCCCTAAATGTGGCGACCACCGGGAAACGTCCTCGTGGCACCCGCTGGGAGACGGCTGAAGTGGGTGGCGAAAATCTCCTCGGCTAGAGGTTGTGCGTTGGGTTTGGGACCCGCCACATAAGAAATCCCTCCAATGCAGAAAATAGCAATGCCTCGGATAAGAATTACCGCTTTTGTTGATGACCCCCGAAAACGAAAAAAGGACCACGATTTACGTATATGTACCTTGAATGTCCGGTCCCTTTATAGGGAGGGTGCCTCTATCCAGCTGGTTGATGTCCTCGAAAAATACAGAGCTGACATCACCGCTCTCTAGGAAATGCGATGGACGGAACAGGGCTGCTCCAAAAGAGCGTCCTGTGCCATTTACTACAGTTCATTCTGAAAGGCACGAATTAGGATGCGGATTTTTGATCAGCAAGAGACTACGACATCTTGTCTCACACTTCACGCCTGTGAACGAGTGGCTGGCCACAATCCGCATCAAGGCAAAATTCTTCAATATCAGCCTTATATGTGCCCACGCTCCGACGGATGAGAAGGGCAATGTGACCAAGAAGAGCTTCTTTCAGCGCCTCAAAGAAGCTTATGACCGCTGCCCCCGCCGCGATATCAAAATCGTGCTTGGCGACTTTAATGCAGGGCGGGCAAGGAAGGAACCTTTGGTCCAACTGTCGGAAAATTCAGCCTCCACCAGAACACTTTCGATAACGGAATGAGACTGATCGATTTCGCCGCAACACGAAACATGGTAATTGGTGGTACCAGATTTCAGCATCTCGACATCCACAAAGCGACCTGGCTGTCTCTAGACCAACGTACAAGAAACCAAATTGATCATGTGGTAAGTGACGGAAGGCATGCTTCCAGTGAGATGGACGTGAATCGATCCGTGTGCTAACATCGACTCGGATCACAACTTTGTTGCAGCTAAGGTGCGCACACAGAGAACACTCGACGTCAGTAAGCTGCGATCACCAGACTACTGCTGCCGAGGAGGTAATCGGTTACTACCGGCCTCTGAGGAATGAGTGGTATGATCAGGAGTGTCGCGACGCAGCCGCAGAAAATGACGCTACCTACAGAAAAGCCCTGCGTGCAGGCGCAACGCGAGCTGTTAAGAAGCGGTACAGAGAAAAAAGGAGTCCAGAGAGACGTCTTTTCAGGCGCAAGAAGACAGAGCTTGAAAGACGCGAGTGTGAAGAGGTAGAGATGTGTACCGACAAGAATGAGACTCGAAAATTCTTCGAAAAGATCAAGCGCCTGAGTGGCGGTTTAAATTACAGATAATGGTGTTATGTTCCATCACCCGACTATGACGAGGTTGAATCGGCCATTTTAAGGCTGAAGAACAACAAAGCTGCAGGTGCTGATGGCCTGCCTGCCGAGTTGTTTAAGACCGGAGGCGATGAGCTGCTCGCCTGCATGCACCAGCTCATAAGCAGAATATAGTCGGATGAAAGCATGCCTGATGATTGAAGGCTCAGTGTTCTCTGTCCTGGACATAAAAAAAAGAGACCCCACAATTTGTGCCAACTACCGTGGAATAAGTCTCCTGAGCATCGCATACAAGGTTCTATCGAGCGTACTGTGTGAAAGGTTGTAGCATATGCTCAGCAACCTGATTTGACCTTATCAGTGTGGCTTCAGACCTGGTAAATCCACCATCGACCAGATTTTTACACTGCGCCAAATCCTGGAGAAGACCCAAGAAAAACAGATCGACACACACCACCTATTTGTTGATTATAAAGCCGCTTTCGACAGTCCGGTAAGGGATTACCTCTACGCAACAATGTCTGAGTTCGGTATTCCTGCGAAGCTCATTCGACTTTGTAGAATGACACTGCATAACTCCCGTTGTGCAGTGAAAATTGAGAAGGACCTCTCCGCACCGTTTAATACCGAACGGGGTTTCAGACAAGGTGATTCGTTATCGTGCGACTTCTTCAATCTTATTATGGAGAAAATAATACGAGCTGCTGATCTACGACATAATGACACTATCTTCAACAAAAGTGTCATGCTGTTAGCGTATGCCGACGATATTGACATAATCGGCATGAACACGCGAGCAGTCAGTGCAGCATTCTCAGAGTTGGAAAGAGAGCCGCGTCGGATGGGTCTTACTGTGAATGAGGGCAAGACGAAGTATTTAGTGTCAACAAACAAAGAGTCCCGGCGTCTTGGACAGCACGTCACTGTTGACAATGTTGTGCCTATTCTTCTGCCAATGTGACCTTTCCTTAGATAACTTATTGTCTACGACTTACCTTTTTTACTCTGCTCCTGTTTCCTGCAAATCCTCTTTCACACAACACAATTATGGTTTAATTTATAAACAGACTGTCTTTATTTAGTTGATTCGTTTTCCTTTTACCATGTCGTTTTTATTTAACAATATGTCTTTCTTTTTTTCTTTCACTATGTATACATACATTTACAGGACGCTAAATCCTTTGGAATATAGCTTCCACTTTCAATAGGATATTGAATCCTTTCACAATGTACTCTTAATACTATACACGCACTAACTCGCTCTTCGAGTTATCTTACTTCACTAGATTTACTACTTGTCTGATTGCCGTAATTTCAGGCCTTGTCATAGTTTATATAGCCTAAAATATATATCATAATTTACAATTTAACCCCATTTTGGGATTAAAGAATTTCTGAAGAAATGGCAATTTTTAAGTAGGTTAATTCATTGCAATTTCTTCAGTAGGTCATATTTATAACTTATTTTTAGTAAGTCATCATTATTATTTGTAGTTAATACTTCTTGTTGTAAATATTGTGAATGCGTTTTCTTTTCATTGTGTTTGGTTGTTGAATTATTTCATAATCATATAGCGAGGTACGATGACCCGTACTTTCTTCTTCTTCGTTCTTTGTTTTTCATGATTGTGAATTTTTTCCACAATCATACAGTGAGGTACGATGGCGCTGACCACGCATTTTTATAAATATACTACAACCCATTTTAGTCAATAATAATTACATTATGCATAGTGTGTTGATTATCAGCCTGGAGATTATGCGTAGGATAACTCTTGCTAACAGGTGTTACTTTGGACTGAGTAAGCAATTGGGAAGTCGAGCCCTCTCTCGAAGAACGAAAACTATACTCTACAAGTCTCTCATCATGCCTGTCCTAAAATATGGCGCTGAAGCCTGGACAATTTAAACCTCGGATGAGCGAATGCTTGGAGTTTTCGAGAGAAAAGTCCTACGCAAGATCTTTGGACCTATTTGCGTTGATGGCGAGTACCGAATAAGGTACAACCATGAGCTGTACGAGCTGTATGCCGATATTGACATAGTAAAGCGCATCAAAATCCAGCGGCTGCGCTGGCTAGGTCATATCGAGCGAATGGCAGAACACGCTCCAGTTAAGAAGGTGTTATATTCGGAACCCGCTGGAGGACGGCGCAGAAGAGGAAGACCAAACCTCCGGTGAAAAGACCAAGAACCTGACGGCGCTTGGAATTTCTAACTGGCGCCAGCTAGCGAAGAACAGAGATGGCTGGCGAAGCATGTTATTTTCGGCCTAAATCGATATTCGGTTGTTATGGCCACATAAGTAAGTAAGTAAGACACTCAAACACAATTGTACAGAAAGAGACTTACAAAAAATATGCAAAATAAACTGATGACAAAAAATTAACTTGAGCTTAACAGCTTCACAGACTATTATTGAATCAGCCTTACTAAAGAAAGCAACAGATAATTTAAACAAGAAATCGAAGTGGTATGATTGGAATTGTATAAAAGCTAGAAAATTGACTTTTGCGTGCCTTAGAAATTTTAAGAAGACCCAAAACAGTGAAGGTAAATTGGAGTACATGCGAGCAAAGGTCAATTACAAAGAATAATGTGAACGAAGTGAGAAAAAATATTACGAGAGCCTAGAATTAAAAATAAACGAGTTTAAAGATAGTAGAGATTGGTGGAAATTAGTTAAAAAGATATTCGCGGTCAAGAGAAAGTCAGTTTTGCTGATGGCATAGCTCCTGAAGTATTCAGGCAATATTTTGAAGATTTGTTAAATCCGAGGCAATCTGCAAGAAATATGTACTAAGCCCCACTATTAGTGTTCGATGAATACCTAGACAAGCCAATCGAGGTAGATGAAATCACACAAAGGTTAAACAAAACTAAATATAGAAAAGCTGCGGGTTTAGATAGGATCCCATACGAATTTTTCAAAAATGCGGATATAAAATTTCTGGAAGAACTGGTTAAGGCATATACTAAATTATACGACAACGGTCAAGTAAATAAAGCGTTTGAAACTAGTATAATATTTCTACTTTTTGAAAAAGGCGAAAGTAACTTAGCCTCAAATTATAGGGTATTTCATTTATGAACTGTATGGCAAAAATAATGATGAGCATTTTAAATAAGAGACTTACTAGTTGGTGCAAAAATAATGATATCGTCACAGAATACTAAGTAGGTTTCAGAAAAAAACATCTAAAATTTAATGAAAACAAGAAAGTTTTTGCATTCTTTGTGGATTTTAAAGCGGCTTTTGACAAGGTTCCAAAACAACTTTTAATTTTTAAATTACATACGCTAGGCATATCTTCTAAAATGGTTAACTTCATAGAAAAAATATACAATAAAACAAATTCGGTAGTGTGAACAGGTGAAACAACAATCAGACAGCTTCGACATATCTTCATGCGTGATGCAGGGCTGTCTAATGTATCAATTACCTTTTCGCTATACTTAAATGACTTACATGAAGTATTAGAAGGAGTGTTATATATAGATGAATTAAACATACGGTTGCTCTTATATGCTGACGATATAGTAATTTTGTCTGATGATGTTGATGTACTGCAGAATATGATAAATAATCTTGAGAAATATTGTGATGTCTGGAATATGCAACTTAACCTAGCAAAATCGGCTATAATGGTTTTTAGGAAAGAAGGTATGTTGTCTGGACAAGAAAAAAGGAAATTTAGAGGAGAAGATGTAGAAATAAGATCAGAGTTCAGCTACCTTGGAGTCATTTTAACTCCCCAACTCAGTTTCACAAAACATTTACAGAACAAAAATAGCATGGCCTAGAACAGCATAAATACAACCTGGCGTACCTTTTTAACAAATAAGAAAATAAAACTGTCTGCAAAGTGTAAAATGTTTTTGGCAGTAACTAGAGCGATACAGAGCTATGCAGCACAAGTATGGGGGTTTTCAATGTTTGAGTTCGTGGACAAAATGCATTTATACTTTTTAAAGAAAATTCTACGTTTGTCAGATAATACAACAAAAATTGCTACCAAATACCATATTACAAACTGTACACCACAAATCATCCGCATGGTAAGGCACGCGGAGGAACTGCCATATTGATAAAAAGCATAATAAAACATCATGTTCTCGAAGATTTCAGTAGCGTCTACTTGCAAGCAACATCTATATGTCTGGAAGAATACATCTCTAAGCTAGTAATATCTGCGATATACTGTCCCCCAAGATACAGTATTACCGAACAGCAATATAAAGAATTTTTCTCAACTCTTGGTAGCAAATTCTTGGTTGCTGGCGATTTCAACGCCAAACACACTCACTGGGGTTCCCGCTTAATAATTCCAAAAGGCAGAAGACTATGTGCAATCATCACTAACCACGGCTACGTTATTTCAAATGGTCAACCGACATATTGGCCCACGGACAAGAGGAAAATACGCGATCTCATAGACTTTGGAGTCGCCAAAGGTTTGCAGATGGAAAATATCTCCACAGAGTGTAATTATGATCTATCATCTGACCACTCACCCACGGTAATATCTATAAAATCACCAAGCAAGGCAATTGCGTTAGAAAGAAAATAGACTGGTTGAAATTTAAGAAATATATAAATTCCCATCTTCCTCTAAGTAGTGTATTAAGAAATGGACACGATGTAGACTCAGCACTCGAAAAATTCAACCAGCTGCTCTCATTAGCTCTCAGCTCAGCCATCTGCACAAAGGTATGCAAGCAATCAAACTATAGCCCATACACACCAGCCGACATTGAATTGCTAGTAAGACAGAAAAGAAGACTCCGAAGACAATGGCAAGAATTCAGATCACCGAATCTGAAAACACAGCTACAGCACTGCACTCGAAAGTTAAAGCAAGCCTTAAAAAATAAAAACAACAAAGAGTTAGAAGAGCACATAGCGAAATTAACACCTGGTGAAGCGTCAGACTACTCTTTGTGGAAATCAGCAAAAAACCCAAATCGGCCAATTCTCACTGATTCCCCCCATCCATTTGAGTGACAGTAATTGGGCTAGAAGCAACTGTGAGAAGGGTTTGGCTTTTGCAGACCACCTAAAAAGTGTGTTTACACCCAATCCACCCTCTTCACAGTCCTCATTACCAAAATTAACTCCTCAACCTTGCTCAATAACGCTCAAAATTAAAATAAAGGACATATTCAAAGCAATTTATAAAGATTTAAACCCAAAAAAATCACCTGGTCCAGATAAAATTACCGGTAAAATGATAAAAGAGCTACCTCCGGCTTCAGTAATTCATCTCATGCACATTTTCAATGCTATCCTTCGTATTAAACACTATCCTAAATGCTGGAAAACTTCAAAAATTATTATGATAGCAAAACCAGGAAAAGACCCTACAAAAGTTGCATCGTACAGACCTATCAGCCTCCTGCCTCTACTCTCTAAAGTATTCGAAAAGCTACTTGTCATGAATATAACTCCATTTATTAATCTCAACCAACTGAATCCTCAACATCAGTTTGGATTTAGAAAACAGCACGCCACAATTGAACACGTCCACCGCATTGTAACTCTGATAAGGAACACTTTTGAAGAAAAAAAGTATTGCTCAGCTGTCTTTCTTGATATCACTCAAGCTTTCCATAAAGTATGGCACGATGGCCTTATTTACAAACTCAAACTATTACTGCCTGCAAATGTCTCCTCATTGCTTAGTAGCTACCTCACGAAAAGACAATTTCTCGTACATCACAAGGATTACACAACAAATTCATCCCCTTACTGTATCTCTTATACACTTCAGATATGCCCAACAATAACTATACATTCATATCGACCTTTGCTGATTATACGGCAATATTGTGATCTAACCCTATAGAAGCTACTAAACTCCTGCAGACTCATCTCGATTCTCTCGAAATCTGGCAAAATGGCGCATAAAAGTTAATGAATCAAAGAGCGTACATGTAACCTTCACACTAAGGCTAGATACATGTACCCCACTTAAAATAAATGGCCAATCAGTTCCACAATGTTCCTCAACAAAGTACTTGGGTATTCACGTCGACAGATGGCTGACCTGGAAAAATCACATAGAGGCAAAGAAAACTCAGATCAAGCTTAAAATTAATCAGTTATGGTGGCTGTTACACAATAGCCCAAAGTTGAATCTCGAATACAAAGTGCTATTATATAAAGCAATCCTGAAGCCAATTTGGACTTATGGTATTCAGTTTTGGGGCACCGCATCTCCCTCAAATATCGAAAAATTTCAGCGAATACAATCCAAGTGTCTGCGAATTATTGTAAACGCGCCTTGGTATATGTGGAACGTTAACATCCATCAAGATTTAAATGTACCCACAATTTCTGAGGAAGTTGTAATGTCCTGCAGAAGCTACATTCAAAAATTACACAATCATCCGAATCCCCTTGCTAGGCAATTGTTGCTGAGCACGGGGCATCGTCGATTAAAAAGAAAAGACACACTGAATATGCTGTGAAATTGCTATACCTCGCGACTCAACAAATTGTGATGGAACGTAGGGAATATCACATAATTTTAGTTAGTTTGTAAGATTTGATTACTTATTGTTAGTTTCTAAGTAATTTAGAAAGATCCAATAGAAAAAGCTTGTTAGAAAAAAAAAAAAAGATAATACACCATCTTATTGCATTTTGTTGGAAACAGATACTCCGAATTGTCATATGTACACTCTTGAACTTCACTTGAGCTACATATTAAAAACTTTATTTGAATATGAAAACGACAGACTACCACATAAATTGACAAGGAAGGTACTAGACAACCAAGTTTTTTGGATAAATCCTATATAGAACTTAGGAGAAAATTTAGATATTAATTGGGAATGCGCAATGTCATTGTAGAGACTGGAACAATGGTATAAGGCTAATAGTGGACAAATTAAAATATACAAACAAGCAGAAAATGTGGGACAGAGCAATGAAAAGTACTCGTATATATAAGAAGTTAGATCACTGTATTGGCAAAAATTATTTAAATGACGATATAGATTTATATAAAATAAGAATGATATTTATAGCGAGGTGTGATATAATTTATCTTGATGGTCGTCGAAATTTAAACTGTTCTATATATAAATTAAATGAGATTGAAAATATTATGCACTTTTAGGCAGGTGCCGAATACTCAAAGGAATTCATTTTAGGTGCTTTAGAAAATATACTTTGGATATTAAAGATACACTGGACATATTGAATGGTGGTGGAGGATGAGAAAATTTGGCAATGTTTATCACTGGTGCTTTAGAGTATAGAAAATTTATTGTAAATGAATATAGCTAAATGTTTGAATCTAAGATTATTTATGTTTTGCTTTTGTGTTAGTTTTCGAATTCATGAAAATTGTTGTTTTCTGACTGAAGACCATAGAGTCAATGTCGTATGTTCTTTAATTAAGTTATTTTAAATGTACTAGATTAAAATAAAAATTTGTTACAATAATGAACCATATCTATTTATCTATCTATCTATCTACTGCCAGGCTTTTATCGTAGCCGCCCCTAGCCTGGGAACAGACGGTGACTAAGTAGCCGCCCATTCTGGATCAGACACTCTTGTGCTTGGAGTTCGCAGCCGCTCCTAATCTAGACAACTGCATATAAGGGCTTATGTATCCTACAATGCCTGGGAATAGAAGGGTGTTGGTCACTTTGATTAAAAAGGCTGTGACGACTCGCCTCTGTCACGGATTCATATTTAGGTCATGCTAGCTTTTATACCGCGGCGTCCAAATATGCCGCTCCTTTTCGGGGTCTGCTTATTTGTAAAATAACTTATTCGCAGCTAACCGACATATCTATATGCCGTATATATTTAGCAAAAAAATTACGTTCGTTTGAATTTGAATTATTTTTTTATTAACAACAATACAGCAAAAGGTTAGTGAAATATTTTAGTATCTCACAATATTATGCAAAAGTTGTTTCTTTGATGATGATTATTTTGTCAGGTGGGGATATTTAGTTAAATTTTTAACTTCCAAGTGATTAGTACTATCTTTTTTCTTCTTCAATAAAGTTAATACTGAGTTTGTTTGCTTTCATGTGTACTTTCAGCTGAGCAAATTCCAGTGTCTACATCAGATGGTGGGAGAAAGGGGAAACGCTTAACGTTAGCAAATGATGACCGACATTGACATTACTTTTTCAATACGTTTAACTTAACTTAACTTTTGGGCATTTAGTGATGAACTTGTTTAAACAACAATTTCGAATACAGAAGGAATAAATGAGCATTTGTTCACAGTGACTGAAGCTATTGAGACATTTAGGCAAGAATTGATACACAAAGAGTGTGAAATTAATGGCATAATTCAGAGTGAGCGCCCATTCTATAGACATTATAAGCTTCTTTATGATTCCGGTACACACTTTGCCATTCGATGCACCTATAATTCAAAATATGAAAAATGAAGTATGAGTATTCGATGCAGTGAATATCGTGAACGTACAACTGAGCAGCTTATTGATGGTGATGTCTCACTAGTTCATTATTATAATGAAAATTATAAATCTGATATTGGAATTTTAAATATGAAACCTATGAAACATTTCTATATAATGTCAATATCCTAATGTAGTTATAACATGTAAATATTCATAATCATTCATGTTCATTCTTGAAATTTTTAAAATAAAGTATGTAATATTATATTTGATACTAATAAAGAATTTCACAATATTTGGTTGCTTTGTTTATTGTATAGGGTTAGTATACAAATAGTCGATCTATTTCTTTATATTATTTTTGAACTTCACTTTGAGTAAGCAGATATATTAATACTTTTGAGATTAGTTGAATATTTCGATTTGAAGTTCATGTTAGTCTTTAATAAAACTGTAAGGAGAAGAAGATAATTTGAATACTTCAAATTGCAGTGATAGCAGTAGTAATAGTATCAAATATGGTCATATAAAAATGGAAGATACAGCTAGGAAGAAAAAACAATATTTACTTTCGAAAGAGCGAAACAATGAAGAAAATGATGTAAAGAAATATACAACATCAAATATACCATATGAGAGGTTTGGGGATTGATAATCGGAGTTAGCCACGGAGAATTTACATCGAGAAGCAATTCCACAAGGCAGTGTATTGGGACCTCTACTGTACTTACAATACACAGCAGATATGCCCACTAACTTCCGTACATTTACATCAACTTTTGCCGACGATACGGACATACTGTGTTATCGCTCTAACCCCATAGAAGCTACAAAACTGCTTCAAACTCATCTCGATTCTCTCGAAACGTGGCTGTCTAAATGGCGTATACTGGTAAACGAATCCAAATGCCTACATGTAACCTTTACACTAAGGTTCGAAACATGTCCTCACTGAAAATTAATAACTAAAATGTTCCTCAATGCTGTTCCACAAAATACTTGAGTATTCATCTTGATAGAAGACTCACATGGCGCAAGCACATACACGAAAAGAAAACTCAAATTAAGCTCAAGATAAATAATTTATCGTGGCTTTTAAATAAAAACTCCAAGGTAAATCTTGAATACAAAGTCTACAAAGCAATATTGAAACCAATCTGGACTTATGGTTTCCAGTTATGGGGCATCGCATCTCCATCTAATATTGAAAAACTCCAGCGAACACAGTCCAAGTGTCTGAGAATGATTGTAAAAGTTCCCTGGTATATAGGAATAAAAACATCCACAGAGACTTAAATATCCCCACTATCTCGGAATAAATCACAAACTTCTGCAGAAGTTACTCTCTCAAACTTCATAACCATCCAAATTCCTTAGTTAGGCGTTTGCTGCTATTCCTGGGGCACCAAAGATTAAAAAGAACCCATATGCTGAACCTGATGCGAACATACTTTTCCACACTGTTGTGTTTCAAACAACGGAAAGAAACACAAATTATTAAAAAATTTAGTATGTAAGATTCAATTACTTACTGTATTTTCCAGTTAAGGAGAATAATCAATAAATATATATTAAAATGAAAAAAAAAAGAGAAGCGATTTTAAGAAATAGTAAACAATTAGGTGATGGTAATGATGGCGATGAGCATGATATAGAAAGGATGTTTCATGCTGAACTTTTTGCAAAGATAACGCATCGAGGGCCTAAAGTATTTGAATTACGAGTTATTTTTAAAGAACTAAAATATAGTGAAGCACTAAACGTTTTAGATCATTTGGTTATTATTGATGTAGCGGCACTGTAGTGCCGAAAATCTCCTCGGTTATAGGTTGTGTGTTGGGTTTGGGACCCGCCACATAAAAAATCCCCCCAATGCAGCAAATAGCAATGCCTCGGATAAAGACTACCGCTTTTGTTGATGACCCCCGCTAACGAAAAAGGGATCACGGTTTACAGATATACAACTGGAATGTCCGGTCCCTTTATAGGTAGGGGGCCTCTATCCAGCTGTTAATGTCCTAGAAAAATACAGAGCTTACATCACCGCTCTCCAGGAAATGAGATGGACGGGACAGCTCTGCTCCAAAAGAGCTTCCTGTGCCATTTACTACAGTTGCCATTCTGAAAGGCACGAATTAGGATGTGGATGTTTGGTCAGCAAGAGACTACGACATCTTGTCTCACATTTCATGCCTGTGAACGAGCGGCTGGCCACAATCCGCATCAAGGCAAAATCCTTCAATATCAGCCTTATATGTGCCCACGCTCCGACGGATGAGAAGGGCAATGTGACCAAAGAGAGCTTCATTCAGCGCCTCGAAGAAGCTTATGACCGCTGCCCCCGCCACGATATCAAAATCGTTCTTGGCGACTTTATTGCCAAGGCGGGCAAGGAAGGAATCTTTGGTCCAACTATCGGAAAATTCAGCCTCCACCAGAACACCTCCGATAACGGAATGAGGCTGATCGACTTCGCCGCAGCACGAAACATGGTAATTGGTGGTACCAGATTCCAGCATCTCGATATCCACAAAGCGACATGGCTGTCTCCAGATCAACGTACAAGAAACCAAATTGATCACGTGATGATCGAGGGATGGCATGCTTTCAGTGAGATGGACGTGAAATCGATCCGTGGTGCTAACATCGACTCGGATCACTACTTTGTTGCAGCTAAGGTGCGCACACGTTTATGTGTCGCAAATAACATGAGAAGTACCACACAGAGAAAGCTTAGGCAAGGTGATTCGTTATCGTGCGACTCCTTCAATCTTATTATGGAGAAAATAATACGAACTGCTGATCTACGGCATAATGGCACTATCTTTAACAAAAGTATTATGCTGTTAGCGTATGCCAACGATATTGACATAATCGGCATGAACACGCGAGTACTCACTGCAGCATTCTCAGAGTTGGAAAGAGAGTCACGTCGGATGGGTCTTACGGTGAACAAGGGCAAGACGAAGTATCTAGTGTCAACAAACAAAGAGTCCCGGCATCTTGGACAACACGTCACTGTTGACAACTCCGCTTTTGAAGTAGTAAGGGACTTTGTCTATCTTAGAACCAGCACCAACAACTGTAATGACGTCAGCCTGTAGATTATGCGTAGGATAACTCTTGCTAACAGGTGTTACTTTGGACTGAGTAAGCAATTGGGAAGTCGAGCCCTCTCTCGAAGAACGAAAACTGCATTCTACAAGTCTCTAATCATGCCTGTCCTTACATATGGCGCTGAAGCCTTGACAATTTCCACATCGGATGAGCGATTGCGTGGAATTTTCGAGAGAAAAGTCCTACGGAAGATCTTTGGACCTATTTGCGTTGGTGGCGAGTACCGAATAAGGTACAACCATGAGCTGTACGAGCTGTAAGCCGATACTGACATAGTAAAGCGCATCGAAATCCAGAGACTTCGCTAGCTAGGTCATGTCGAGCGAATGGAAGAACACGCTCCAGCTAAGAAGGTGTTATATTTGGAACCCGCTGGAGGACGACGCAGAAGAGGAAGGCCTAACCTCCGGTGGAAAGACCAAGTACTGGAGAACCTGACGGAGCTTGGAATTTCTAACTGGCGAAGCATATTATTTCGGACTAAATCGATATTCGGTTGTTATCGCCACATAAGTAAGTAAGTTTGCCCCCATATATTTTATTAGTTCTTTCGGTGGAGGTAAATTTCCAAAACTGTAGTAATATTTAATCTGATTTTTATTCTTATAGTATACCCAATGTATACCCAATGTGTCCCTTGCTTGGTATACTATCAATGTTTACAATTCCGCACTCGATCGCACGTTTTTTGATTGTGGTCGATTCAAGCACCCCTTTCGATATGGCTTTAAATATAAATCTTTTCCCATAGCAATCTCTTCCGTAGTTTTATTTTGACGATTTTCTTGACCAACTGCTTTAACGATAGCCGATCCTCCTGATGCTAAACCACCGAGTGCACCCAAGACGATTAGGATTGCCACCAAGGGGAGAAATCCACCAACTTCACTATGTCAATATCGGCATACAGCTCATGGTTGCACTTTATTATGTACTCGCCACCAACGCAAATAGGTCCAAAGATCTTCCGTAGGACTTTTCTCTCGAAAATTCAAAGCAATCGCTTATCCGGTGTGGAAATTGTCAAGGCTTCAGCGCCATATGTAAGGACAGGCATGATGAGATACTTGTAGAGTGCAGTTTTCGTTCTTCGAGAGAGGGCTCGACTTAACAATTGCTTACTCAGTCCAAAGTAACACCTGTTAGCAAGAGTTATCCTACGCATAATCTCCAGACTAACGTCATTACAGTTGGTGGTGCTGGTTCCAAGATAGACAAAGTCCCTTACTACTTCAAAAGCGTAGTTGTTGTTGTGAGTCAAAATAATGCTCATCTAAATTATGCATTTTGACACTACAAATGTTATAGTAATATTATTATTATTATTGTTATTTTATTATGTGTAACCATTAATTAATGATAATCAACACACTATGCATAATGTAATTATCATTGACTAAAATGGGTTGTAGTATATTTTTAAAAATGCGTGGTCAGCGCCATCGTACCTCACTGTATGATTGTGGAATAAATTCACAATCATGAAAAACAAAGAACGAAGAAGAAGAAAGTACGGGTCATCGTACCTCGCTATATGATTATGAAATAATTCAACAACCAAACACAGTGAAAAGAAAACGCATGCACAATATTTACAACAAGAAGTATTAACTACAAATAATAATGATGACTTACTAAAAATAAGTTATAAATATGACCTACTGAAGAAATTGCAATGAATTAACCTACTTAAAAATTGCCATTTCTTCAGAAATTCTTTAATACCAAAATGGGGTTAAATTGTAAATTATGATATATATTTTAGGCTATATAAACTATGACAAGGCCTGAAATGACGGCAATCAGACAAGAAGTAAATCTAGTGAAGTAAGATAACTCGAAGAGCGAGTTAGTGCGTGTATAGTATTAAGAGTACATTGTGAAAGGATTCAATATCCTATTGAAAGTGGAAGCTATATTCCAAAGGATTTAGCGTCCTGTAAATGTATGTATACATAGTGAAAGAAAAAAAGAAAGACATATTGTTAAATAAAAACGACATGGTAAAAGGAAAACGAATCAACTAAATAAAGACAGTCTGTTTATAAATTAAACCATAATTGTGTTGTGTGAAAGAGGATTTGCAGGAAACAGGAGCAGAGTAAAAGAGGTAAGTCGTAGACAATAAGTTATCTAAGGAAAGGTCACATTGGCAGAAGAATAGGCACAACATTGTCAACAGTGACGTGCTGTCCAAGACGCCGGGACTCTTTGTTTGTTGACACTAAATACTTCGTCTTGCCCTCATTCACAGTAAGACCCATCCGACGCGGCTCTCTTTCCAACTCTGAGAATGCTGCACTGACTGCTCGCGTGTTCATGCCGATTATGTCAATATCGTCGGCATACGCTAACAGCATGACACTTTTGTTGAAGATAGTGTCATTATGTCGTAGATCAGCAGCTCGAATTATTTTCTCCATAATAAGATTGAAGAAGTCGCACGATAACGAATCACCTTGTCTGAAACCCCGTTCGGTATTAAACGGTGCGGAGAGATCCTTTCCAATTTTCACTGCACAACAGGAGTTATACAGTGTCATTCTACAAAGTCGAATAAGCTTTGCAGAAATACCGAACTCAGACATTGTTGCGTAGAGGTAATCCCTTACCGGACTGTCGAAAGCGGCTTTATAATCAACAAATAGGTGGTGTGTGTCGATCTGTTTTTCTTGGGTCTTCTCCAGAATTTGGCGCAGTGTGAAAATTTGGTCGATGGTAGATTTACCAGGTCTGAAGCCACACTGATAAGGTCCAATCAGGTCGTGGAGCATAGGCTTCAACCTTTCACACAGTACGCTCGATAGAACCTTGTATGCGATGCTCAGGAGACTTATTCCCCGGTAGTTGGCGCAAATTGTGGGGTCTCCTTTTTTATGTACAGGACAGTGAACACTGAGCCTCCAATCATCAGGCATGCTTTCATCCGACCATATTCTGCTTATGAGCTGGTGCATGCGGGTGAGCAGCTCATCGCCTCCGGTCTTAAACAACTCGGCAGGCAGGCCATCAGCACCTGCAGCTTTGTTGTTCTTCAGCCTTAAAATGGCCGTTTCAACCTCGTCATAGTCGGGTGGTGGAACATCAACACCATCATCTGTAATTGGGGTTATCGGGCAATCTCCTCCACTGGCGGAATTGTTCGTAGCATCGCCATTCAGTAACGTGGAGAAGTGTTCCCTCCATAGGCTCAGTACACTCTGGACATCTGTAACCAGATTCCCATTTCCATCACGACAAGAAGAGGCTCCGGGATTTAAACCTCCACTCAGGCGCTTGATCTTTTCTAAGAATTTTCGAGTCTCATTCTTTTCGAAGAATTTTCGAGTCTCATTCTTTTCGGTATACATCTCTATCTCCTCACACTCACGTCTTTCCAATTCCCTCTTCTTGCGCCTGAAAAGACGTCTCTCTGCACTCCTTTTCTCTCTGTACCGCTCCTTAACAGCTCGCGTTGCGCCTGCACGCAGGGTTTTTCTGTAGGCGGCGTCTTTCTCTGCGGTAGCGGCGCGACACTCCTGATCATACCACTCATTCCTCAGAGGCCGGTAGTAACCGATTACCTCCTCGGCAGCAGTAGTCATGGAGTGGGATATATGTGTCCACCGTGTGCATGTGTCATCAAGTGGGGGAGTGTTCTGCATAAGCAGATCCGATAGTCGAGTGGAAAATGCATCTGCTGTCTCTGGTGATCGCAGCTTACTGACGTCGAGCTTTCTCTGTGTGGGACTTCTCTTGTAATTTGCGACGTATAAATATGTGCGTACATTAGCTGCAACAAGGTAGTGATCCGAGTCGATGTTGACACCACGGATCGATTTCAAGTCCATCACACTGGAAGCATGCCTTCCTTCAATCACCACATAATCAATTTGGTTCCTTGTTCTTTGATCTAGAGACAGCCATGTCGCTTTGTGGATGTCGAGATGTTGAAATATGGTACCACCAATTACCATGTTTCGTGCTACGGCGAAATCGATCAGTCTCATTCCGTTATCAGAAGTCTTCTGGTGGAGGCAGCGGTCATAAGCTTCTTCGAGGCGCTGAAGGAAGCTCTCGTTGGTCACATTGTCCTTCTCATCCGTCGGAGCGTGGGCACATATAAGGCTGATTTTAAAGAATTTTGCCTTGATGCGGATTGTGGCCAGCCGTTCGCTCACAGGCGTGAGCTGTTAGACAAGATGTCGTAGTCTCTTGCTGACCAAAAATCCACATCCTAATTCGTGCCATTCAGCATGTCAACTGTAGTAGATGTCACAGGAAGCTCTTTTGGAGCAGCCCTGTCCCGTCCATCGCATTTCCTAAAGAGCGGTGATGTCAGCTCTGTATTTTTCGAGGACATCAACCAGCTGGATAGAGGCACTCCAGGTGCATATCCGTAAATCATTGTCCTTTTTTCGTTTGCGGGGGTCATCAACAAAAGCGGTAGTCCTTATCCGAGGCATATCTGTTTTTTTCGTTGGGGGGGTTTTTTATCTGGCGGGTCCCAAACATAACGCACAATCTCTAGCCGAGGAGATTTTCGCCACTCACTTCAGCCGCCTCCCAGCGGGTGCCAGGAAGACGTTGCCCGGAGTCGCCACATGGAGGGCCCCCACTAATAATAATGAAAGCGCCATCACATAGTAAGCAGAGCAAGCTATATGACTACCCCCCATTAACAAATAAAGGTATCATCACATAGCGCTCAGATCAAACTACATGACAGCCAGTGAGTTGACTTGCGATGAGTTCAACAAGGATTGCGCTAGCCCCACCCGGTTGAGGCAGTTAGACACGTTACCTTGCGAAAACACCACCAGACCACCAAACTTATGTTGATGATATTCTCTCAGGAGGTCATGACATCCAGTCCGCATGTGAAGCATTGGATCAGGTAATTCAAATCCTCGATATCGCAGGATTTCCACTCAAAAAAATTACTGCAAATCACCGCAAAATACTCGAAGGAATCCCTGAAAACGATCTGCTAGATTCTAATTTCTTGCGGTTTCACAGTTCAAGTTCCACGAAAACTCTCGGGATTCGATGGAATGCTCTCTCAGACACATTTTCATATAGTGTCATCCCAATTTCTACATCAAATGCTGCCACGAAGCGACAAGTTCTCTCATCTGTCGCAAAACTTTTTGACCCGGCAGGATGGCTCTCGCCAATAATGATTCAGGCCAAAATCCTACTTCAAGAACTGTGGCTTGATGGCGTAGATTGGGATGAGTGTGTTAAACCGAAATCACTCATGAAATGGATTCAGTTTGTGGAAAGTTTATCCGCTATTAGCGAGATTGAAATTCCACGATGGGTCCCGTTCTCCCCTGATAAACGAGTTCAATTACATGGATTCTGTGATTCTTCTGAGAAAGCATATTGCTCGGATTTATACTTACGCATCCAAGGAAAAGATGACAATATCTCCTCACATCTTCTAGTCTCCAAAGGTAAGGTTGCACCCATAAAAACGGTTAGTCTGCCACGATTAGAATTGTGTGGAGCGGATTTACTCTCAAAACTGGTCAAGTCTATCCGTTCGCAACTTGGACTTCACAATTGTCAGCTATTTCTCTGGTCTGACTCCGAAATTGTGTTGGAGTGGCTAGAAAAGCGCCCTTGTATGTGGAAAACTTACGTCGCGAATCGTACTTCTCAGATTTTGAGTAATGTTGGCAATGCTACTTGGCGGCATGTTCTCAGTGCTGATAACCCGGCTGATTTAGCAACATGTGGATGTAAACCACAAGAATTAATTACGAATTCTCTCTGGTGGCATGGACCTCACTGGCTTGTAAAATCTCCCGATTTTTGGCCAACTTCAATGCCTCACACACCAAACAAGTCGGCTTTAGAGCTGAGGAAAGTGGAAGCATTCCACACAGGTGAAGAAGAAGACATTCTCGATCGCTGCTCTTCGCTACCGCGCGAGTTAAGTATTTTTTAAAAAGAAATTAAAATAATGGAACACATACTATTCTTTTGGTGTTTTTTATTTGAAATCAATCTTAAGACCAAAACTTAAAAATCTACTGGCATATGCAAATGCCTTTTCGTATCAAAATTGCTTGCTAAGCACAAGCAACGCAATTGTTATGTATATTTTACGCTGCTTATTCCAATCAAGCAATCTGATACGATGTTCGATTTATTTATTTGTTTAAAAATTTTTGAACAATTATGCTGATGTCGTCGTCAGCAGTATAATTGTTCGATACAGGGTGAAGGAACGTAACTCCTCCCCCTGTAGCCATAGGATTCTCCTGAATCCTATTTTTTTCATTTTTGAACTTATACCATAATATAATTATAGCTAGGGTTAGTAAAGTAAACAATAATAACGTTACTGAGTCTGTTATTATGTTTTTTAATTTTATTTCTTTTAGCTCTATTAGGTTTTTTATTTCATTTATTACAATATCTTTGAAGGAGGGTTTTGTTGTAAAATTGTATATTTCTTCTCCTTCTTTTTCATTATAGAATTCCTGTATGTAAATTTCCTCAATTTTTGAAAATAATTTGCCATCGATTATAATTGTACAATTTATAAATTCAATTAGAGCATTTCCGCTTGTTATTTTGTTAGTTTCGTTTGTGTTACAATTCTGTTCTATGGATATATTTTCCATATTTTGAATTAAAATCGTTCCTTCATTTATAATATATATTTTCTCCTCATTGTCTATAATTAACTTACAATTCTTTTCTAAAACACAATTTTTACTGATTTTTAGTTCATTTAGTGTCTTGTCTTTTTCATATATGTATGTTTTGTCTTTAATTTGTACAGTGCCCTCAATGTCCATGTCGATCTTTTTATTATTACTATTTTTTAATGGTATTGTCCGTTTTACCTTGGTCCGAATTAAATTTATCGGTAGTTTTATAGCGATTATTAAATTCTCGTTATGTTGCATAACCCCCATTCTGATGAGTTTTATTTTATAAAAGTTTATGTCATATTTGTCTAATTCTTCTTCTGTTAAAATTGATGGGTGAAAGAGGTTATATTTCGCAGAGGCTATAGAGTCTAATATAGCGTCTATTTTATCATTTAAAAATCTTATTTTTAAAAGTTGGTCGTGGTACAGTATTTCATTTCTCATTACATTGTCATGTTGGTTTATGTCGTTAAGAGTTTCAACTATTTCTCTTCTGTCGTCTACTATCGTTTCTTTTAGAGTATTTATTGATTGTTGTATGACAGTATTAATTTTAATTTGATCATTCATGGCTTTTATTATTTCATGATTGTTTTCTTGATTATTGAGTAAGTGTTTCATTATTTCCTGCCTATCGGAATCGTCCATAAGGCCAAACATCCAGTTATTTAATTTTCCTACGAAGTTGATGAGACCCCTTTTCTGTCTTTTAGAAACTGTGGGGATTATAGTTTTGATTTTTGTTTGAATTGTTTGGATTTCTGTTTCCAAATTAAGTCTGTTCTGCCCAGTAATTATTTTTGCGTTTTCATGCATTTGTTCAATAAGGTTGAGTATTTCTGATGGATTAATTACATGTAATATTATTTTAGTTGTATTAACTATTTCGACCATAGATGTATCGATTTGGATGAATCCCGCTTCAGTTTGTATTTGTGTTACCTTCACCATTGCCATCGTCGGTGCTAAGCATATGATCATTAGTAGGAATGTCACCTGAAAATTTGGTTGGTCTTTTAATATTGGTTGTATGAATGTTTTGTAAATTTGATTTTCTAAACTTTGGTTGTTCTTTGTGTCTAACATTTTTGTAATATTTTATGAAACCTAATTGCCGGTTTTCCACATATGATTCTCTATTCTCATTTGCTTTCTGAATTATTTTTGTTTTTGTTTTTGATATCCTTTCATGGATAATTTTGTGATCAATCTGGAAATTTTGCACTTCTAATGGAGTACATTTTATAGTGCTATGGAAATTGTTATTATAATACATTATTGCTCTATTAATTTGTGTGGTAATTGGTAATTTTTCTTCAATATTCAGTGTTCTTATTTTTTCTGTTAATGTGTTGTTCAGTCGTTCTATATCGCTATTTCCAGTATGGCTATTTGGTTTTGTGGAATGGTATTCTATGTTTTGTTCATTTAGAAAGTCTTTAATTGTGGTTGTGTTGAATTCGTTATCGAATACGAATTTTCTATGTTTTCCCCTTAATGCTAGATATTCTTGCAATTTTGTAACCATCGTTCTATTATTCCTATCTGTAAGTAGTAGGCAAGTTACATACTTTGAAAATTTGTCAATAAATACTATAAACGAATGTTTGCTGTTAACATAAGTGTCTATGTGGACGATTTCATTGATGGTTTTGGGAGTTTCTGTATGATAATATTTGTTTTGTATCGGGTTCCTATCATATTTTCCCCCGCTGCAAATATCGCAATTGTTTATAATTTTGTGTATAGTTGTTTTTAGGTTTGGGTTGTATAGAATTGATTTAAGTTTTTCGTATGTTGCTATAATTCCGCAATGTCCGCTTTCTTTTTTGTGAAAAAGGGATATTTGTTTTTTTAGTTCATTTTCCGATTCTATATCCCTCGAAAATTTTGTGCATTTGACAAATTTAACCTGATTGTTTGACGAGTACTCATTTTCAATAATTTTTTGTACTATATAATACTCATGGTCGTTAAGGTAGGAATATATTCCTACTTTTCCTTTTCCTACTTCTCTTCTTAGGATATTAGGGACATCATTATTTTCTATATCCTGCTTCCTAATGACGATTCTTTTGTTGCCAAATATTATTTGAGTAGGACTGTCATTATTTTCATCCACTATTATAATTTGTGTTTTAAACCTATTGACGACTGTCTCCAGAATTGGTACACTATATCCTAAGTCTTCCTCTTGAGAGTGAACTGTTTGTACCTCTATCGACTCGTTGTCACTTTGTTGGGTATAGGGGGTTTCTATTTCATTAAATGTGTTTTGGTTCTCTTGATCTTCCCCTTGATTGATTTCATCTTCTTTGATCCTACTAAGGAAATCTGCAATATTATTAGTTTTCCATTTTATATATTCTAGAGAGAATTTATATTCTCCCAGGCTTACTAGCCATCTTTGAAGTCTCGGGCTGATGTCTTTTCCCGAATATTTTGTCATGAGCCACTTAAGTGGTTGATGATCGCTTTCTAAATCGAATTCCCTTCCAAATATATAGGGTCTAAAATATTTGAATGCCCAAACTATAGCGAGAAGTTCCTTTTCTATAGTTGCATAGTTGCATTCATGTCTATTTAAGGTACGATGTGCGTAAGCAATTGGATGGCCTTCTTGAGATAGGACTGCTCCGATTGCAAAGTTACTTGCATCAGTCGTGATTTTAAATTTTTTATCGAAGTTTGGGTATCTTAGTATTGGGGTATTTGTGATTAGGTCTTTCAGTTTCTCGAATGCGACTATGTAGTTGGGGTCATTAGTGTTTATAGTTTGGCTCTTTTTTAGACATTTTGACATTGGAAATGCTATCTTTGCATAATCTTTTACGAATTTTCGGTAGAAACCGGTCATTCCTAAGTATGATTTTATTTGTTTAGTTGTGTTCGGAATCTTTAGATTTGGTATGATTGAAACTTTATCAGGATTTGGTTTAATGCCTTGAATTGTGAGAACATGGCCTAAAAATTGTGTTTCTCTTTTTAGGAATTCACATTTGTCTACCTGTATTTTTAGTTTTGCGTCCCTTAGGGCTCTAAAGATTTTTTTAATAGTATTTATATGTTCTTGGAGAGAGGTGCTAAATATGAGAATATCGTCCATGTACACGACACATGATTTGTTTATGAATTCCCTTAGTACTTTGTTCATCAACCTTTGGAAGGTTGATGGGCCATTTTTCAAACCAAACGGCATTCGAATGAATTCGTAATGGCCCATTGGGGTTGAAAAGGCGGTTTTCGGCCTGTCTTCTTCTCTTACCGGAATTTGGTGGAAGCCTTTTGTTAAGTCCAATGTTGTGAAATATTGCGACCTGCCAAGTTTGTCCAGTAATGAATTCAGATTGGGTATTGGATATTTATCATCCATTGTAAATTCGTTGAGTTTTCGATAATCGACAACGAGTCTGTATTTTTTGGTTCCTGAATTGTCCAATTTCTTTTCAACAATCCACAATGGACTATTATATGGGGAGTTGCTTTCTCTAATTATTCCTTGCTCTAGCATGCTTTTGATCTGGTTTTCAATTTCTGTTTCATGAATTTGGGGGTATCTATATATTTTTGAGTATAAGGGTTTGTCCGTTGTTGTAATGATTTCGTGATATACTTCGTTAGTAGCTGAAAGGATATCTCCTTCTTTAAAGAGGAGATCCTTAAATTCGTTAAGCAACCTTAGGGTTGCATTTTTCTCTTCTATGGTGAGGTGATCAAAATTGAAGTTATCTATTATTTTCTTGTTTACAATTTTTTCTATAGTGTAGGCATTTCCTATATATTGAGGATAATTATATTCCTCGAAATATAGTTTCTGTTTTAATATCTCAACATATTGCTCTTTGCTGTTATTATATGCTTCAAGGGGTTTTAGAAAATTTTGTCCTATTATTCCTTCGAAATTTTCGTTCTTAAAATTAATTATTTTCCTTTGAAGGGTTCCCGGGTGTTTAAACTCTTTTGGAAAAGGGGTAACGACTGTGTATTCTACTTTAATAACTGTTGTGGTAGAATAGTGTTCTTTAATATACTGGTTGTCGAGCCTGTGTCTATTAAGCATTTTATTCTTACTCCCTCTATTGTAATGGTTATTATTGGCAGTTGTGATTTTGAGGCCACATTAAAAAATTTATTTGGTCCTCTAGCATATTTTCAGTTTCCAGAATGTTGTCTATCTCCATAGACATCGAGTTATAGTTTGTTCTATTTGATCGTTGTGTATCGACACTCATATGTGACATTTTTGATTGTGAAGTATTATTATCTTTTTTATTAAAGTTTTGTCTATCGGTCTGGAAATTTCGCTTAAAATTGTTTTTAAATTGGTTGGATGTTGATGGGTTTTGATTGTTTTGTGTATTAGCTTTATTAATTTGATTATACTGTATTTGTTTACTATTGTTCGTGTATGTGTTTTGCTGTATTTGTAGTTTTTTCTGTCTGTGGTTAAAATGTATGGTTCTATGGTCATCTAATGCTTTAATTTGTGTATATTTTCTTATTATTTCATTCAAAGTGTTATTTTGACTTATGTGGGCTCTAAGTGGAACGTCTATTTTATACATTAGAATGTTTACTAAGTCATTGTCAACTCTATCCGGTTTGTATATTTCCGGCTTAGTTTCGTCAAATATGTATATGTTGAAAAGTTCGGCTTTTGCTTTTTCAAAATAAGCGAAAAGTTCTCTTAAGCTACTTACTTTAATGCTTCTACATTTTTCGAATATATCGCTATACGTTGTTTTTGGCCTATAGTGGTCCATTAATTTTGATTTAACTTGGTTCCATGTAACATCTGTTCCCAGCTCTCTTATGTATGCTCCGGCATCTCCCAAAATCTTCTCGTTAACTATTATTGCCATCGCTAGATTTATTAATTGATGGTTCCCATTTGGGCATAGAGCCATTATTGCCTCTACTGAAGCGATGAATGCCGTTGTGCTGTGGCCTTTTTCTAGACATTTCAGCTGCCTAAATTGAGTCAAAATATCTTTTGGTGTTAACAAAATGTCATTTTGTGCCCCATATTGCTGTGGTTGTTGCTGGAGTTGTAGCTGTTGCTGAAGCTGCAGTTGTTGTTGCTGTTGCTGTTCCAGTTGCATCTGTAACTGGCTAATTGCTGCCTCCTGTCTTCTTATAACTTCGTTGAGTTGGTTTTGATCTTGTTCCATTTTTAAGTTTGGTCTGTTGTTGTCAAAAGAGTTTTGTCTTCTCATAGAAAAAATTTTCTTTTATATTTTTATTTTTTTTTTCAATTTGTTTTTGTAAGACACTTTATGTGTTCAGTTATTTAACTTTTTATAGTATATACACTAATAGTTTTTTTTTTTCTTTTATATATATGTCACTAAAGTGCACTACTGTAATGTCCTTTGGGACTCGATAGGTTCTGACAATTCTTTGGAATTGTCTTCTTCGACTGCGCCAGTTAAGTATTTTTTAAAACGAAATTAAATTAATGGAACACATACTATTCTTTTGGTGTTTTTTATTTGAAATCAATCTTAAGACTAAAACTTAAAAATCTACTGGCATATGCAAATGCCTTTTCGTATCAAAATTGCTTGCTAAGCACAAGCAACGCAATTGTTATGTATATTTTACGCTGCTTATTCCAATCAAGCAATCTGATACGATGTTCGATTTATTTATTTGTTTAAATATTTTTGAACAATTATGCTGATGTCGTCGTCAGCAGTATAATTGTTCGATACAGGGTGAAGGAACGTAACTCGCGCTTTTCACGTAATTGCGTATATGTTCCGCTTTGTACACAATAGCTCTGCTAACGTTCGCAAATCGAATTGTAGAACTGTTATCCCTCTATCCCATAAAGAGATACAGTTTGTAAAATTCCGACTAATTTCAGTAACCCAGTCTCGTTACTACCCAAAGGAACGAGCTTCGCTACTCGAATCGAAGCCCATTAGCAAAAAGAGCTCTCTTTTAGTGTTGAATCCCATGCTAGATAAAGAAGGTATTATGAGAGTGAATGGCCGTCTTGTTCTTGCGGCGCTAAGCTACAACGAGCGTCATCCTATCATCATTCCCGATAGCTCTTGATACTGTACACATTATCTCGAATATATTGCCGTATTTGTATGCTTCTCCACGAAAGCTATACACTTGGAATTATGCTCTGATTTAACAACAGATGCGTTCCGAGCGGCATTTGTCCGATTCACTGGACGACGTGGTTTGCCAAGTAAAATCATGACAGATAATAGTAAAACATTTCTTGGTGCTCAACGATCTCTGAGCAAAGAATTTTCCAAATTTCTCAAAAAAGTTTCTTTCGATATCTCCACCAAGTATGGTACTTAAGGACTTGACTGGAGTTTTATTCCTCCAAGTGCTCCACATATGGGTGGCTTATGGAAATCAGCTGTCAAGAGTTTTAAAACTCATTTCAAGAAGGTGGCCGGGAACGATAAGTTTACTTTTGAAGAATTTGCTGCCTTGCTCACTAAGATAGAGGGCGTACTCAACTCACGACCTCTATCTCCCTTGTCTCAAGATCCTTCAGAACTCAATGCTCTTACTCCAGGACACTTTCTTCGTGGTGCACCTCTTATGGGACCACCACCACAACCTAATGCAGAAAATCTCTCTCTGGTTAACCGTTGGGAAAAGCTAAAGGTGTTACATCACCAATTCAGCCGTCGATGGAAAGAAGATTATCTGAAGGATCTACACAAAAGGTACAAATGGAAACATCCATTGAAGGATTTTCAAGAAGGAGAATTCATCGTCATAAAGAACGAACTACTTCCCACAAACGAGTGGCGTCTTTGCCGAATTTTAAAGCTGCATCGCGGTGTCGATAATCACAACCGCGTTGAAGACGTGCGTACTCAAAATGGCGTTATAACTCGTCCAATTGTGAAGCTATGCATTCTACCGCTCGCGTAGAATAACGCATTCTTCTTCTCATTTGCTCACGCCTGCTTGCGCTCCTCTCAGTTGAGCACAAGCATTTAAAGCTCAAATTATCTGATACTTCTCTCTAATGTTGTGTCGTTTATTTGTTTATTTCTCAGTTTTCAAGATGAATACCTGCCAATTGTGCCATCAGAAGCATGCGCTGCGTTTTTGCCCCTGTTTCAGAGAGATGCAGCCACCCCAGCGTAAACGCGTCGTGAAGGCGCACAAGTACTGCGTCAACTGCTTGGCGAGATCGCATACAACTGCAGATTGTGATTCACCAGGCAGTTGTAAAATGTGTTGACTTGGCCAACATACGCTGCTGCACATCGACTCACCAGCAGACACAAAACGACGTCCACAGCCGATGCGGGAACGGAAGGGTTCCAATCCGAAGTCTGGTGCCGCTTCTCGACGCCAGCAGCAAGCACGGAAGCCGACTCAACCTAAGCCGAAAAGGGCGGATAAGGCGAACGAGTACCGTGGCGTCGTGTCCCGAAGCCGAGCCATCCGAAAAACGACCACCGGACTTCAAACCAGAGGGCGACAAACGCGCAATTTGTTGGAGGCGGCAGTTAAAACCTTGGATGGGCTCCGCAAGGCCCTTAATGCTGCACTCGTGCAAGGGGGCCTTTGATTCGTGTCCAATCAAAGGCGAATGTGTTGATGAATATTACTTCGACGACGAATCGTTTCTTTTTTGGTGGCAATTTTTCTCTTTTTCCCAAAAAGTTCTTTTTAAAACACCAAAGAACAAATTATTTTGAAACTTTAAAATTTATAAAGTGAAAAATAAAATCAGTGACAAAGCAAACAATTAAAATTAACATTAAACGAAACTATTGTGAGATAGAACATACCACAGATATAAAACCAATTGTAATAAATATTGTGAACGTATACACATTAAAATTGAATTATACAATAATCTAACTTTAAAAGTCTTTCTATTAAACGGATTTGTTTAGGCCTTTCAAACTATTCAAATCACCGGGACCCGATGGTATATACCCAGGTCAACTTATAACAGACTTAAAATGAGCCTGTTACAACCTTTACTTATGTACCTAAAAACTCCAAATTGTTATAATATTAAAACCAATAATATAACAAATATACGTATATAACAAATATAATAACAAAATATACGTATTTAACAAATTATACGTATCATACGAAGTTCATTTGATTCTTCCTCTTCTCTTTGCTGTCGTCATATGGTAAATATCAGCAAATGTATATACACATACTCGTGTAGTCACTCACTATGACGACAGAAACGAAGAAGGAATCAAATGAATTTTCACTAAATGTAAAATATAGCATCATAAGAAATCTGTAATTCTTATGTGCTTTACATATGAATACGTACTAAAGGTGCATGACTGGCCAACATAAGGCATGACAAGAAAGGGTGAAAAACCCTAACAAGACGCATGGTCAAGTAAGTCGTGATACGACATACCGTGGAAACGATCATTGCGGATATTTTTGAAACGGCCAGTTTGAATAGTCGAGTGGGCATTAAACGCTAGACGACTATAAGTAGTTCTTGCCATAAGCGGAGCTGTCATTAAACGAAAGATCGCTTATAGTAGCCGCCTGAGAGCCATCAGCTCTGCCCGGGGTCATTTTGACCGACCATATATACCAGGAGTAGCCATCCGCCATCCCGGTGGTTGTTCCTATAGATATATATTGCCAATAGGTCTCCCTCTTCTAGGTGTGAGGCCAGGGTACTGAATACAGGAGGCCCCTGTATCAGACTACTCTACACAATTATCAGTCGCTTGGAGATTGCTGCCAAACGACTCGTTAGGTGCGACCAGGTGGCACTGGTCAAACCTATACATTATCATTGTCTGTAAGTAAGGTTAGGTATTCCAGAGTAGGTATAGAGTAAGGAATTGAAATGTACTAAAAATTGAAAAGAATAAATAATAAAGGAAAATAAATCAAAGTAGTAGTAGTTCCATTCGAACCGAGCCGAACACTCTTCTAGTGTCGGTAAATTGATTGTCAATAGACAATCGTGCGGAATTCGGTCCTCCTCCTACAACTAGAGTTTTTACGCTGCTCTCTTGTTCAACCCTGGCAGACTGAGTAATACCTCAGCTGGAAACAAAAGGCACGCGTTACAATGGCGCCCGAGCAGGGACTCTCCGCAGTGGAGGGTACTAACACAAATACAGATGAGGAAACACCACCAATGACTGAACCACATACATCACACCGGTTAGAATGGATCTACACGCTACATAAAGAAGACCTCGAGTTACAAATGCAGCTACTTGGCCTTTCTGTTGAATGTGGAGTAAAAGAATGGCGGCAGCGGTTGAGTAGCTACATAAAAATGCGAAGAACCAGGCAGACCACAACTGCGACTGGAGCTAAACCACTTCCAGCCACAACTGCGACTATAATTGGACCTATTCAGACTACTGGAGTAAGCAGCACTTACAATAATACCCGATTATGAAATCATGATGGTCTGGTGGTGTTTTCGCAAGATAACGTGTCTAACTGCCTCAACCAGGTGGGGCTAGCGCAATCCTTGTTGAACTCATCGCAAGTCAACTCACTGGCTGTCATGTAGTTTGATCTGAGCGCTATGTGATGATACCTTTATTTGTTAATGAGGGGTAGTCATATAGCTTGCTCTGCTTACTCTGTGATGGCGCTTTCATTATTATTAATGGGGGCCCTCCATGTGGCGACCACCGGGCAACGTCTTCCTGGCACCCGCTGGGAGGCGGCTGAAGTGAGTGGCAAAAATCTCCTCGGTTAGAGGTTGTGCGTTGGGTTTGGGACCCGCCACATAAAAAACCCCCCCAATGAAAAAAACAAATATGCCTCGGAGAAGGACTACCGTTTTTGTTGATGACCCCCGCAAACGAAAAAAAGGACCACGATTTACGGATATGCACCTGGAATGTCCGATCCCTTTATAGGGAGGGTGCCTCTATCCAGCTGGTTGATGTCCTCGAAAAATACAGAGCTGACATCACCGCTCTCCAGGAAATGCGATGGTCCTGTGACATCTACTACAGTTGCCATGCTGAAAGGCACGAATTAGGATGTGGATTTTTGGTCAGCAAGAGACTACGACATCTTGTCTCGCAGTTCACGCCTGTGAACGAACGGCTGGCCACAATCCGCATCAAGGCAAAATTTTTCAACATCAGCCTTATATGTGCCCACGCTCCGACGGATGAGAAGGACAATGTGACCAAGGAGAGCTTCTTTCAGCGCCTCGAAGAAGCTTATGACCGCTGCCCCCGCCACGATATCAAAATCGTGCTTGGCGACTTTAATGCCAGGGTGGGCAAGGAAGGTACCTTTGGTCCAACTGTCGGAAAATTCAGCCTCCACCAGAACACCTCCGATAACGGAATGAGGCTGATCGACTTCGCCGCAGCACGAAACATGGTAATTGGTGGTACCAGATTCCAGCATCTCGACATCCACAAAGCGACATGGCTGTCTCCAGATCAACGTACAAGAAACCAAATTGATCATGTGGTGATTGACGGAAGGCATGCTTCCAGTGTGATGGACGTGAAATCGATCCGTGGTGCCAACATCGACTCGGATCACTACCTTGTTGCAGCTAAGGTGCGCACACGCCTATGTGTCGCAAATAACAAGAGAAGTCCCACACAGAGAAAGCTGCGATCACCAGAGACAGCAGATGCATTTTCCACTCGACTATCGGATCTGCTTATGCAGAACACTCCCCCACTTGATGATACATGCGCACGGTGGACACATATATCCCACTCCATGACTACTGCTGCCGAGGAGGTAATCGGTTACTACCGGCCTCTGAGGAATGAGTGGTATGATCAGGAGTGCCGAGACGCTATCGCAGAGAAAGACGCCGCCCACAGAAAAACCCTGCGTGCAGGTGCAACGCGAGCTGTTAAAGAGCGGTACACAGAGAAAACGAGTGCAGAGAGACGTCTTTTCAGGCGCAAGAAGAGGGAGTTGGAAAGACGCGAGTGTGAGGAGATAGAGATGTGTACCGACAAGAATGAGACTTGAAAATTCTTCGAAAAGATCAAGCGCCTGAGTGGCGGTTTAAATCCCGGAGCCTCTTCTTGTCGTGATGGAAATGGGAATCTGGTTACGGATGTCCAGAGTGTACTGAGCCTATAGAGGGAACACTTCTCCACGTTACTGAATGGCGGTGCTACGAACAATTCCGCCAGTGGAGGAGATTGCCCGATAACCCCAATTACAGATGATGGTGTTGATGTTCCACCACCCGACTATGACGAGGTTGAAACGGCCATTTTAAGGCTGAAGAACAACAAAGCTGCAGGTGCTGATGGCCTGCCTGCCGAGTTGTTTAAAACCGGAGGCGATGAGCTGCTCGCCTGCATGCACCAGCTCATAAGCAGAATATGGTCGGATGAAAGCATGCCTGATGATTGGAGGCTCAGTGTTCTCTGTCCTGTACATAAAAAAGGAGACCCCACAATTTGCGCCAACTACCGTGGAATAAGTCTCCTGAGCATCGCATACAAGGTTCTATCGAGCATACTGTGTGAAAGGTTGAAGCCTATGCTCAACAACCTGATTGCACCTTATCAGTGTGGCTTCAGACCTGGTAAATCCACCATCGACCAGACTTCCACCATCGAGAAGACCCAAGAAAAACAGATCGACACACACCACCTATTTGTTGATTATAAAGCCGCTTTCGACAGTCCGGTAAGGGATTACCTCTACGCAACAATGTCTGAGTTCGGTATTCCTGCAAAGCTCATTCGACTTTGTAGAATGACACTGCATAACTCCCGTTGTGCAGTGAAAATTGGGAAGGACCTCTCCGCACCGTTTAATACCGAACGGGGTTTCAGACAAGGTGATTCGTTATCGTGCGACTTCTTCAATCTTATTATGGAGAAAATAATATGAGCTGCTGATCTACGACATAATGGCACTATCTTCAGCAAAAGTGTCATGCTGTTAGCGTATGCCGACGATATTGACATAATCGGCATGAACACGCGAGCAGTCAGTGCAGCATTCTCAGAGTTGGAAAGAGAGTCGCGTCGGATGGGTCTCACGGTGAACGAGGGCAAGACGAAGTATCTAGTGTCAACAAAGCACGTCACTGTTGACAACTACGCTTTTGAAGTAGTAAGGGACTTTGTCTATCTTGGAACCAGCATTAACAGCAGTAATGACGTCAGCTTGGAGATCATGCGTAGGATAACTCTTGCTAACAGGTGTTACTTTGGGCTGAGTAAGCAATTGAGAAGTCGAGCCCTCTCTCGAAGAACGAAAACTACACTCTACAAGTCTCTCATCATGCCTGTCCTAACATATGGCGCTGAAGCCTGGACAATTTCCACCTCGGATGAGCGAATACTTGGAGTTTTCGAGAGAAAAGTCCTACGCAAGATCTTTGGACCTATTTGCGTTGGTGGCGAGTACCGAATAAGGTACAACCATGAGCTGTACGAGCTGTATGCCGATATTGACATAGTAAAGCGCATCAAAATCCAGCGGCTGCGCTGGCTAGGTTATGTCGAGCGAATGGAAGAACACGCTCCAGCTAAGAAGGTGTTATATTCGGAACCCGCTGGAGGACGACGCAAAAGAGGAAGACCAAACCTCCGGTGGAAAGACCAAGTACTGGAGAACCTGACGGCGCTTGGAATTTCTAACTGGCGCCAGCTAGCGAAGAACAGAGATGGCTGGCGAAGCATATTATTTTCGGCCTAAATCGATATTCGGTTGTTAATGCCACATAAGTAAGTAAGTAAGTAGAAATCATGAACACCGTGCGACGGTGGGGTTTAACATTCGATGGTACACGTAATCTATTCGAATTTATCGAACGAATAGAAGAGTTAGCGGACTGCTACTCTATACCATACGACCGATTGCTATTGCCTCTCAACGAAATATGTAAAGATTGTACAAGAGACTGGTGGAGGTACAAGCGAGACAGCATCTACAATTGGGCAGACTTTAAGGAGGCAGCTATGAAATTTTTCCTCCACCCTCGATACATAATCAAACTAGAAAACGATATTGCAAGAAGACGACAGGGTACTCGAGAAAATGCAAAAGACTTTATCATGATCTTCATGGCGTTAACACGATAACACCCTCGTCTCAAACTTGAGTGTCATCTAGACAGACTATACGACGGGTTACTTCCAGAATATCGACTATACATCAAACGAAACGAGTTCAGTTGTAGATTCGTTGATGATGCTTACTGATGAATACGAGAACATACGTAGCCAAGCGCACTCAACAGCCGAAGAAGATCTACCTCAAGCATCGTCATCACTGAAAGAACACGTCACAACTCTCGCAAAACTACAAGCTATAGAACAGAAGATCGAAACACAACGACATGAATAACGGCAACAACAAAAACAACCAAATCACGAATCGGACCCATTCGAAAAAATGAGCCTGTTACAAACTTCAACAGTCCTTAGATTACATCATGAACTGGCTTATAACTATTTTTAAATGTGCTTTGCAATTTAATTATATTCCCTCCTTATGGAAGGAGGTAAAAGTGGTTTTTAAACCGAAAGCATCAAAATTTTACATGTTAGCCCTAAATACTATAGGTCTATCAGTCTCTCATCATTCTTCTTAAAAACGCTAGAACATCTATTGGACTTATACATTCGAGGTAAAATTACACTACAGCAACTTGCAATATCACAGTATGCCTACAGTAAAGGTAAATCTACTGAAACTGCACTGAATTTCCTTATAAGAGAAATAGAAAATTAAATAGAGGACAAGGAATTTACTCTAATAGGCTTCTTAGATATCGAGGGGACCTTTATTAACATCCATCCGGAGGCAGTAACTACCGCTTTGGAAGAGCTGGGCATAGTTGGATCGCCGGTTGAGTATATCGGGCATATGCTGGTAAGCAGGTTCGTAAATTCAAAATGGAAAACTCGAATGTGCGTAAATCTGTCGACAGGGGGACTACTGAAGGCGGTGCACTCTCCCCTCTTCTGCTGGTTTTGCCAATGAATAACTAGTTGCAAGGCTGGAGAGGAGGGGTCATAAAATCATTGCTTAGGCGGATGATGTTGCCATCACAGTAAGGGGGAAATTTCGCCATAAAATTATATTTCGTCTACAATATAAAAAAATATGAGGGTTACTATTTATATTTCGGGATCTGCCAACACTAATGTCAATAGCTAAAATCTGGAAACACGATAATAAAGTTTGACATTTTTTAGCAGAAACGTGCTCACAACGTTTTGGTGTACAAATGCTATTTGTTTCGTTTACAGAGAGTTAAGAAAATCAATTTGGCAAAAAAATGGAAATTTCAAGAGAAGGTTTTCGTTGGATAATTTTTCACAACTTTCGACATGGATTATCTCAACAAGAATGTGTCGAGGAACTCAGTTCTTTGTATGGCGATTAAGCACCATCAAAAACCACAGTATATCGCTGGTATTGTGAATTCAATCGTAGTTCGGTCGCCGACGAATTCCGTGAGGGTCGTCCAAAATCGGTTGTTGTGCCAAAAAACATCGATTCAATTACGAAAATGGGATAACAGATACGAAAGAGGCAACTTAAGAAAGCCACACAGTAGTCCTAAAGGACCCTTGAGCAGCTCTCGTGCCAACTCAGTGGATTTTAAGATGGACATTCGGGGTTAGGGGGCTATAGCTATGGAACCACTTTCAAGAGTTCAAAACCTGAGGAGGATAATCCGGAGATGACAGAAAAAGGGTTAGTTGAAGTAGATGCTGGGAAGGGTGGACAACTTTCCCCTAAGGAGGTTGATAATCCTTTCGAGCGGACACCCAAAGGGGCACGTGCTGGGGTAGATGGATAATCAATAGAACACTCCAGCACAGATGGGATAGCTCTGGAGACGAAGGGGCAGGTGAAACTGATGTCGGGGAGTGGAGAGTGCGGTGGACAGTCTGCTAAGACTGTATTAACACGGCGAAGCACCAGGTCTTGCATGCGGTACTTGGGCCATGTGGTCTTGGTAGGTCGCCTAAACGTCGGACTGAGCCTCAAAGTGCGATATAGAAGGAGGAAGACACACGCTCAAATAGCTGAAACCTCATTATGAGAGTCATGGACTTGTCACTAGGGGGTGCGCCTGGAGGAAACTCATCTTTGTTGGATGCCATGGGCTTCTTCGAAGATTATGTTAATGACATTGAATTTGTGGGCAGGGCAAAAGTGGACAGCGGATTATTTTTGCTAAAGTGCAAAAACCAACAAACCAAGAAATGACTGTGCAAGATAGTGGATCACATAACCGGTTGGTTATGTGATGTGATGTGTTGGGAGGGTGCAAAGCTAAATTGTGGTAGAAGGATGATGATTGTGGTTCATGAAAATACTATCCAGTGTCATCATTCTGAGTGAAGGAGACTTTTAAATGAAGTGTTACTCGGACAGAGAAGTTTGGGGAGGCAGAGAAGGCAGGTGTCGTACTCATCGTACTGTGATCCTGGTGTGGGGCTAATGGCTGATTCTGAAAGGAAGAAGCTATTAGGGCGGCATATGGTTCCGCGCGAGGAATCCCTAAAAGTGTGTCAACTATATATTAATCACAGCAAAGCGGCATCAGCAATGATGATGCGGAGCTTTAAAAATTATGAGGTTGACAATGTAATGATGCAGGGGCTCTGAATCATTCATCCAAGGATCAAACGTTTATCTACACATAAGACCAACTTATTTTATCCATGAACAGGAGAGGAGGGGAGGTTTAGGACGTGAGTTTTAGTGTTACAGGGGATATGTGTCATTATAATGTCTAACTTATGATCACCGGATCTCACATTATTGAGAACTGTACGAGTTCATTTACGATCGCTTCAGCATGCCGTATAGACGATTCTCCAGAAGGAGGATCTCTAAAAAAAAGTGGAAGCTCTGGTGAGATTCTGTGATGGTAGGGGTCTTGGTCTGATCTTAGGCTACGATGCCAATATAGTCAATGTATGGGGCTGCAGCAATGAAAACTATAGAGTTCGAATTTATAGAAAGATTTGCTCTACAAGTTACCAACAGGGGAACAGAACGAACCTTTGCCGACACACCTTCATGAGAGGATATTGATGTTACTCTGGCAAATATCAAAATATTGGACAGGGTTTTGAATTGGAGGGTTTTGGATAGACTAATCATGTCGGACCACAGCGAAATTAAGTTTGGGATTCTATACAATTAAAGACGTAGAAGCGAAAGTACTGTGAAGTTCTTGAGAAATTATTGCCAGTGAACTTTAGGAAACGTAGAACAACCGCAGATGTTAAGTATCAGGTGAGAGCTATCAGCTCAGCTATGATCAAAACATTTGAAAATGCCTTGCCCTTTTCGGTAGTGCTCGAAGGGGACCCCACTTCATGGTGGAATGGAAAATTTGGAGTCCATGAAAAATAAGATAAGGAATGCTTTTAAACGTCGCATAAGAGGAGACTCCAATGCTAAGGATAACTAAAAGTCTAAAAAAGGGAGCTGAAGAAGACTCTGTGCAACCGTAAAATTCCGTAGGGAATTCTACACGAATTTGTGCGAATATGTCCAATGTATGTAGATTACAGAAGATTATATTAAAAAACCTGATTTCAAAGTTGGAATTAAATCGTAAAACGAATGAATCCTTTACGGAAAAAATTGGAAATTCGCCACTACAAAGTGTGCAAACAGGGATGAAAGATCGGATACTCAGGGAATAGTCATCAAAGATAGAGTAATAAACGCAATCAAGGTGTAGATGGAATATTTCCAGCCCTGTAAGCTTGACTTCTTTTCTGCTTAAATGCATGGAGGAAGTACTGGCGGACTGCATGGAAGAAGCAATGCTTCTGAGCAAACCCCCGAGCGGGTGTGAGCACGCACATAGAGCTGGCAAATCTACTGAAACGGCCCTACACGAACTCGTTCGGGTAGCGGAGAAAGAAGTGTTATCTATGTCTACTTTTATGGATATAGAAGGTGCCTTCGATGGCAATTGCACTCGTTAAATACGTCCAACAATTATAAGGTGGACAGCATGCTGAGGAAAGGGCCATCAACTTTCAGAGGTAGGATTGTCAAAGGATATCCACAGGGGAGGGGGCGTACTAGTGTGTCATCTGGAAAATCACAGTTGGTTCTCTGCTACAGCTTTTGGAATCAAAAGGCATACACACCGTCGGGTATGCAGATGACAAAGCACTAATGGTGAGTGGTGAGTACTTCGACATTATTTACGATACCATGAGAGGTGCACTCAGAACTGTTGAAGAATGGTGCACAGAACAAGATCTCTCCGTAAATGCGAGCTACTCTGTTTTCTAAAAGAAGGACAGGGCTAATAATTGATTTTCTTATACTTTTTGGATCGATCATCAATGTTTTCAAGGAAGTAAAGTCCTTAGGAGTTATCCTGGATAACACGCTGTCTTGGAATAGTTACCTCGATGATAACATCCTGAAGGGCAAGCGGACATTGCATCAGTGTAAGAGAGTGTGCGGTCTCATGTGGGAAATTACTCCCACAACAGTGCACTGGATCTCCACAACGATGGTAAGGCCCTTAATAGCGTATGATGCTGTGGTCTGTTGCCGTGAGGTCACCCAAGAGACCGCGAAGAGTAAGTTGGATAGGGTGCAAAGATTGGCTTGTATTGGGATTACCGGAGTAATTAGGCCGACCTTGTTAGAAGCATTCGAAGTTTTTCTGGGGCCGCTGCCTTTGGACTTGAATGTTATGAAGTCAGCGGCATTAACAGCATTACGTCTTAAAACAGCCAATAATTGGTATGGATAGCAATGTGATGCCAATGGAAGGAATGAGCAGACCAAAAATAACTGGAAAGTCACATACGATAAGAAGACGCTCTAACATATGATGTAAAGAAATTTACATCAGTACTCTCACTGATGGTTCATTAATGAACGACAGGGCGAGTGCTGGAATCTTCCCTAAAGAGCTGGGACTGGCATGCAGATTGAATCTTGATATCTACTGTACGGCAAGGTGCAAGGTACGAAAACCTTTATAGCACTCAATAACGTGGCGGTGATCCACTGAGTGCAACAACCTACGGTATCTTCTGAATTGTCGTTCGAATGTTTTCAGAAACATAATAGTAATGTGATTACTCTTGTGTGGTTTAAGGAACACATTGGTACAGAACAAAATGAAGCTGCTGACGCTTGGCTAAACAAGGATTTAAAGCTGAATTGGATAAGGAAACTCTAACTCTCGAAATGGGAGAGTTTGTCCATTTGTAGACAGGCAAAGGCTTCGTTGAGGATACCAAGGGGCAGTGAATCGGGTAGGGATCTCAGTCTAGGAACGTTAACTCAAGTCTGGTTGACTGTATTAACAACTGGGCACCGCAATTTCAGGTACCACCTTAGCCAGATGGATGCGAGGATGCGGATATTTGCAGATTATGGATGAAAGAGGACAAGAGAGCGGCGCACATAGTGTGCCAGTGTCCAGTATTGGCAAGCAGGAAGAAGACCACACTGGTTCGAGCAGCGAACTCGAAATGTGGAACATACCTCACAAAAAGATGCTTAAAAGAACACATGATGTTACTATAATTCCTAAATATATATACATATATATATATATATATATATATATATATATACATATATATACATATATATATATATATACATATATATATATATATATATATATATATATATATATATATATATATATATATATATATATATATATATTAGTTCCGTTGTCGTAAAAGACGTCAGAAACTTAAGTGATGTTAGAAAGGCATTAGTCGAAAAGTTCATCACAATCTCAATGTGCACTGCTATGCTAGGCAAGTAGATAAAAACGGCGACAAGGCGTTATAAGGCACCTTCCCTCTGATACGCAGATATCCATTAGGCGGCAAAAGCCAACGCCACAACAAGCGAAAGGACGGGAAGGTGTTAAGCGTTCATATGAAATTTTCCATTATGTGCTGGAATAATCTGCAAGATAGGATGTTTACGAATTTCTGCCACATCGGCCAATTTCATTCGCCCGCCCACCTTCAGTATGGGAAAATCCCCACTATCATCTATGAATGCATTTATATACCACAGCACAAGTTACCGCTAACTCTCCCTCTTTTTAGCAGACGAATCTCTTTAGCAATATATTGTTGTTGTATATTCCATATGATGAACCTTAAGGCGTGTTGTAGCTTCCAAGGGGAAGGGGGTTTTATTCCATGATCGTTTTGCGACAGTTTGCGGGCAAAAATAAAATCGAAACATCCAAGCAAATAGTCGCACACTGTGTATGTTTATAAGCTCCACTTATCAATTACGTTGCCACCTTGAATTCTGATCTTACCTTTTCGTTCTCTACAGCTTCTATATCTATTTCAGGGCATTTATCTTTGGGCCAGTAGTGCATTTTATTTGTAGTGGAATTGTTGTCCAGGGTACCATGTAGATTTGCATAGGTCATTGGCTCCTAGATTCAATGTCGGCAGGATTACAGGGAGTTGGAATAGGGCGAATGAAATAGGGACAAACATTTACGGATATGCACCTGTAATGTCAGGTCCCTCTACAGGGAAGGTGCCTCTATCCAGCTGTTTGATGTCCTCGAAAAATACAAGGCTGACATCACCATACTTCAGGAAATGCGATGGATGGGACAGGGTTGCCCTAAAAGAGCATCCTTTGATATCTACTACAGTTGCTATGCGGAGAGGCACAAACTTGCATGTGGATTTGTTGTCAGCAAGAGACTGTGACATCGTGTCTCGCAGTTCACACCTGTAAATGAGCGGCTGGCTGGCTGGCTGGTAATTCGCATTAATGCAAAATTTTTCAACACCAGTAAAATATGTGCCCACGCTCCGATTAACGAGAAAGATGATGCGACCAAAGAGAACGTTTTTCAGTGCCTCGAAGAAGTTTATGACCGCTGCCCCCGCCACGATATCAAAATCGTGCTTGGCGACTTTAATGCAGGGCGGGCAAGGAAGGAACCTGTGGTCCAACTGTCGGAAAATTCAGCCTCCACCAGAACACTTCCGATAACGGAATGAGACTGATCGATTTCGGTGAAGCACGAAACATGGTAATTAGTAGTAATATATTTCAGCATCTCGACATCCATAAAGCGATGTGGATGTCTCCAGATCAACGTACAAGAAACCAGATTGATCATGCGGTAATTGACGGAAGGCAGGATTCCAGTGTGATGGACGTGAAATCGATCCGTGATGCCAACATCGACTAGGATTACTAAATTGTTGCAGCTAAGGTGCGCACACGTGTATGTGTCGCAAATAACAAGAGAAGTCCCACACAGAGAAAGCTCGACGTCAGTAAGCTGCGATCATCAGAGATAGCAAATGCTTTTACCACCCGATTATCGGATCTGCTTATGCAGAACACTCCCCCTCTTCCTGATACATGCGCACTGTGGACACACATATCCCACTCCATGGCTACTGCTGCTGAGGAAGTAATCGGTTTCAACCGGCCCCTGACGAATGAGTTGCACGATCAGAAGTGTCGCGACGCTACCGCAGAGAAAGACGCCGCCTACAGAAAAACCCTGTATGCAGGTGCCACGCGAGCTGGTAAGGAGCGGTACAGAAAAAGAAGAAGTGCGGAGAGACGTCTTTTCAGGCGTAAGAAGAGAGAGCTAGAAAGACGCGTGTGTAAGGAGACAAAGACGTGTAGATTCAGGAATAAGAAAAAAAAAATTGGGAAGATCAAGAGCCTGAGTGGCTTTTTTATTCTGCAGCCTCTTCCCGTCTTGACAACAATGGGAATCTGGTTATAGATGTTCAGAGTGAACTGAGCTTATGAAGGAAACATTTCTCCACGTTGGTGAATGGTGACTCCGGGAACAATCCCGATAGTGGAGGAGATATCCTGAACCCCACAATCGCGGATGATGGTATGTTCCACCACAAAAGTATGATGAGGTCACAGAGGCCATTTCTAGGCTTAAAAATAAGCAAAGCTGCTGATGGCCTGCCTGCCAAACTGTTTAAGACCCGAGGCGATGAGCTGCTTACCTGCATGCGCCAGCTCATAAACAGTACATGGTCGGGTGAAAGCATGCCTGATGATTGGAGGCTCAGTGTTCTCTGTCCTGTACATAAAAAATGAGACCCCAGAATTTGCGCCGACTACCGTGGAATAAGTCTCCTGAGCATCACATACAAGGTTCTATCGAGCGTGGTAAGTGAAATATTGAAGCCCATGCTCAACAACCTGATTGGACAATATCAGTGTGGCTTGAGACCTGGTAAATCTACCATCGACCAAGTTTTCACACTGCGTCAAATCCTGGAGAAGATCTAAGAAGAAGAGATCGACACACACCACCTATTTGTTGATTATAAAGCTGCTTTCGACAGTCCGGTAAGGGATTACCTCTACGCAACAATATCTGAGTTCGGTATTCCTGCAGAGCACATTTGACATTGTAGAATGACACTGCATAACTCCCGTTGAGCAGTGAAAATTGGGATGGACCTCTACGCATCGTTTAATACCGAATGGGGTTTCAAACAAGGTGATTCGTTATCGTGCGACTTCTTCAATTTTATAATGGAGAGAATAATACGAGCTGCTGATCTACGACATAATGGCACTATCTTCAACAAAAGTTTCATGCTGTTAGCATATGTCGATGATATTGACATAATCGTCATACACACGCGAGTGCAGTATTCTCAGAGATGGAAAGAATATTGCGTCGAATGGGTCTCATGGTGAACGAGGGCAAGACGAAGTACCTAGTATCACAAATAAAGACTCCCAGCGTCATTGTTGATAGCTACGCTTTTGAATTAGTATAAGACTTTATCTATCTTGACACCAGCTTTAACACCAGTAATGACATCAGCCTGGAGATATTTCGAGGGATAACCTTTGATAGCAGGTGCTACTTTAGGCTAAGTAAGCAATTGAGAAGCCGGGCCCTTTTCGAGAAAACCACACTCTACAAGTCTCTCATCATGCCTGTCCTTACAGAGGAAATTGTCCGCCGAAGCTTGGCTAATTTCCACCTCAGATCAGAGAATGCTCGGAGTTTTCGACAGAAAAGACCTACGCAAGATCTGTGTACCTACTTGCGTTGGCGGCGAGTATTGAATAAGGTACAGCCACGAGCTGTATGAGCTGTGTACTGACACCGACATAGTATAGGGTATTAGAATCATCGGCTTCGCTGGCTAGGTAATGCCGACTGAATGAAAGAACACACTCCGGCTAAGAAGGTGTTATATTCGGAACCCGCTGGTGAACGACGCAGAAGAGGCATACCTAACCTCCGGTGGCCAGATCAAGTACTTGATCTTTCACCGGAGAACTTGTAACTGCTGCCAACCAGCGAAGGAAGGAGCTGGCTGGAGAAGCACGCTAGATTCGGCCTAAATCAATTTTCGGTTGTAATGGCCACATAAGTAAGTAAGTAACTAATTAGTAGAGCAAGAAGTAGAACACCATAAAGCTCTAGTTGTGATTGTAGTCCTCACGACTGGTGTGCCACCTTGCTAGTTCGAATTGGGCCAGTTTTAGCAATTTTGTTACTTCGTGCTTAATGCGGGATAGTTCAATGAGAGTGTCAGCATCTCATAAAAGGCCATCCACATAAAAGAATGATTTAACTACTTTTTAGAGAACTTCATATTGATAGTATAGTATAGTATATAGTATAGTATAGTAAATTTCGCACAGCTAGATAAATACGAATTTCGGTAAGGTTAAAGCGATATATACGAAACCGGAGAAGAAGCACTATTTAGAAATTCTGAAGAGTACAACAAGAAGCATATAAACAACCCTTAATCTTGTATTGTGCTAGATGTGTTAAACGACTTTGTGTGGGGATATATTATGTACTGTAGCTCATTTAGGTTGAGATTATTAACAACACTCATGTGGCCGAAAATCTTATATTCAGCCATAAAAGCCACATATTGTGTCTGGGGATATGGCGAGTCAAATGCACTGCATTCTTGAGCTACAAATCTACTCATTGCCATGTTGTATGCATTTCTTAGGCATATAGGATCATCTTTAAAGTCTCAGCTAACCACTATCCCGCCATTGCGATTATACTGTACCGCAATTATACTGTTTCAATGTATAAACACTTTCAATTGCGTTGTTCACGAGTTCACACATCCACACTGCTAGAATATACTTCGATCTTCGACAAACGTTCTATTTTATCATCCACTGATTCATCGTATGCCAACAAGCACGCCAACGATGAAGCGCAGAATATCAAATACAGCTCAAATCCAGTTTATAATAATTTTGTGGTGGTTGAAGATGGCAATATTGCATTTACCTGTGGGTAATTACAGCTTTTGAGGAGAGTTATTTGTTATAAAGTCAACTTGAGATCAAGACTCCAAGAAAGCTCTACGGAATCTATAGCCCCAGTACCGTCACGAACCAAAACCATACTGCTATGGTGAATTGTGAGAATTATATGATCCATTGAAGAGATACTACATGGCGGAGTTGACAAAAATAGAAACTCTGACGTGACGTGTGTTGAAGTTTCTATAAAGATCTCACTAATGTTATGATGCTGATGCTATGATGCTGGTAAACGCAAATTTTACATCTATGTGATGATGGGCAACGTGTAAGTTTATGTCCTTTTGTAAGGCAGTTAAGACAGAGACCTAGCTTCTCTACGTATAGGAAACGTTGAATGACAAACAAAACGTTCACAAGAGTGAATTTTGTGTCTTCTACGTGACCAGATCTTCTAATCTGTAGGTCGTGAGTTCATCCACGATCTAGATTTTTCTTTCGAACGGTACCCACTTGTCGGCAAACAATTGGCAATTCTTCCAACAGTAACAATTTGCCATGGAAAAGCTCTATAACAAAGCTCAGAAAAAGTGATGTCACAAGGGCTCTGCTATTCAGAACCGTCTAAAATAAATAGGTCCCTTCTAATGTTATACAATATTTAACACGCTCAACTGCACTGAACGACAAGCTCAGACAATAAGCCCCTCAGGGCATATAAAGGGTTTTCCATTAGGGACATAACAATTTTTATGGGGCTTTATCAAGTCACTGGTCCAGCAACTTTAGACGAGCTCAAAGACAACATCCAACGCGAAATTGCCAACGTTCCGGTCGAAATGTGTGCTAGAGTGGTGGAAAATTGGGTCCAAAGAATCGACCGCTGTAAACGGGCTCGTGGTGGTCATATGACCGAAATCGAATTTCATTCATAAAATGTAATGCTTGCAATATATCCATAATAAATTTGAACTGAATATCTCAAATATTTCTGTGTTTTATTAATAGATAAAATTGTTATGTCCCTAATGGAAAACCCTTTAAGTGTCACATTTTATTTTTATTTATTTTAGTTGACTAGAACGCGTATAGCGAATGAGAATAAAAAATTGCATAGCCCCTTTGTTTTCTCTATGCTGAAAATATATCCCAATATTGTTGTTTTGATATATTGACAATACCTCTCTAAAGTATTCGTACAATCTTTCCAAGTTGAACATTTCTTGAAGTCCTGTGTTTCCTTCTATTCTCGTGTGGTGGACATCAGTCTTTTGCAAAACTAAATGCATAAGCTTGGTTTGTGAAATTCCTTATTCAGAATCCAAGGATAAGAGAGACAAAAGAAAAGGCTGAAACGGCTAGATACTGATCCGAGTAGCAGTGAAAAGTAAAACACATTAATCGCTGAATAGTTACAAAAAGCAAGTAGCGTCCATGTTTATTGTAAAACAGTTTCAAATGTTCAATAAAACACTTACTTATTTACTTATTTGGCCATTACAATTGAAAATCAATTTAAGCTGAATCTACTACCCTTCCCCAGCTAACAATTTTCTTCGCTAGATGGCGCCAGTTAAAAATTCTAAGCGCGGTTTAGTTCTCCAGTACTTGGTCCTTTCACAGGAGTTTAGTTCTGTCTCTTCTGCGGAGTCCACTAGCGAGTTCCGAATATAACACAATATCCCCAATAACACAATATCCCCAGGCTGACGTAATTACTGGTGTTAATGGTGGTTCCAAGATAGCTAAAGTCCTTTTTTACTTCAAAGGCGTAGTTGTGAACAGTGACGTCTGTCCAAGACGCTGGGACACTTTGTTTGTTGACACTAGGTACTTCGTCTAGCCCTCGTTCACCATAAGACTCTCTTTCCAACTCGTATTCCACATCTCTCTTTACAGCTCCTTAACGCGAACACCTGTACGCAGGGTTCTTCTCTAGATATCCCGAAACTCCTGGTTATAACACTCATTCCTCAGAGGCCTGTAGAAACCGATTACCTCCTCGGCAGCACTAGTCATGGAGTGGGATATACTCGTATGTGTAAACTGTGAGCATGTATCACCACGAGCGGGAATGTTCTGCATAAGCAGATCCGATAGTCGAGTGGTAAAAGCATTAGCTGTCTCTAGCGATCGCAGCTTACGGATGTTAAGCTTTCTCTGTGTGGAAATTGGATTGATCTTTGCGACACATAAACATGTTCGCACCTTAGCTGCAACAAGGTATTGATCCAAGTCGATGTTAGCACAGCGGATCGATTTCACATTCATCAGACTACAGAGTGATTTTTTAGCAACTTTCCTTTTGGCAACACTGTTTTTGGCAGCTCAGTTGTTTTCGTGTAACATGTTGCTGTCAAACATGTTCAATTTGGTCTATAATTTAACCATGAATTGACTTTCAAACGAATAACGCCTGCAGATTATTGAATTTTATTATCAAAATCAAACGCTCAAAATAAAAAAAAAAGGACATATTCAAAGCAATTTATAAAGATTTAAACCCAAAAAAATCACCTGGTCCAGATAAAATTACCGGTAAAATGATAAAAGAGCTACCTCCGGCTTCAGTAATTCATCTCATGCACATTTTCAATGCTATCCTTCGTATTAAACACTACCCCAAATGCTGGAAAACTTCAAAAATTATTATGATAGCAAAACCAGGAAAAGACCCTACAAAAGTTGCATCGTACAGACCTATCAGCCTCCTGCCTCTACTTTCTAAAGTATTCGAAAAGCTACTTGTCATGAATATAACTCCATTTATTAATCTCAACCAACTGATTCCTCAACATCAGTTTGGATTTAGAAAACAGCACGGCACAATAGAACAAGTCCACCGCATTGTAACTCTGATAAGGAACACTTTTGAAGAAAAAAAAGTATTGCTCAGCTGTCTTTCTTGATATCACTCAAGCTTTCGATAAAGTATGGCACTATGGCCTTATTTACAAACTCAAACTATTACTGCCTGCAAATGTCTCCTCATTGCTTAGTAGCTACCTCACGAAAAGACAATTTCTTGTACATCACAAGGATTACACAACAAATCCATTGGATATTCACGCTGGCGTTCCTCAAGGAAGCGTTTTGGGCCCCTTACTGTATCTCTTATACACTACAGATATGCCCAGCAATAACCATACATTTATATCGACCTTTGCAGATGATACGGCAATATTGTGCTCTCGCTCTAACCCCATAGAAGCTACTAAACTCCTGCAGACTCATATCGATTCTCTCGAAATCTGGCTAGCAAAATGGCGTATAAAAGTCAATGAATCAAAGAGCGTACATGTAACCTTCACGCTAAGGCCAGATACATGTCCCCCACTTAAAATTAATGGCCAATCAGTTCCACAATGTTCCTCAACAAAGTACTTGGGTATTCACCTCGACAGAAGGCTGACCTGGAAAAATCACATAGAGGCAAAGAAAACTCAGATCAAGCTTAAAATTAATCAGTTATGGTGGCTGTTACACAAAAGATCAAAGTTGAATCTCGAATACAAAGTGCTATTATATAAAGCAATCCTGAAGCCAATCTGGACTTATGGTATTCAGTTTTGGGGCACCGCATCTCCTTCAAATATCGAAAAATTGCAGCGAATACAATCCAAGTGTCTGCGAATTATTGTAAACGCGCCTTGGTATATGAGGAACGTTAACATCCATCGAGATTTAAATGTACCCACAATTTCTGAGGAAGTTGCAATGTCTTGCAGAAGCTACATTCAAAAATTACACAGTCATCCGAATCCCCTTGCTAGGCAATTGTTGCTGAGCACGGGGCATCGTCGATTAAAAAGAAAAGACACACTGAATATGCTGTGAAATTGCTATACCTCGTGACTCAACAAATTGTGATGGAACGTTGGGAATATCACATAATTTTATTTAGTTTGTAAGATTTGATTACATATTGTTAGTTTCTAAGTAATTTTAGAAAGATTCAATAAAAATGCTTGTTAAAAAAAAAAAAAAAAAAAAAAAAAAAAAAAAAATTATCAAAATTCATGATAGGTTCATTCATACAATCATTCTATGGTTAATTTTGGCGACCTTTTGAGGCGGCCATACGGAATCTTGTGACTATATTTCGCACCAAATTTACATTATTGGACATTAAATAACGTATGAGTTTACGTAGAATGCAGACAGAGGAAAATATTGCAGCTGTGTCAGCCAGGGTTATTGATGACCGTGAATTATCCATTTATTCGTAAGATACCAGCCGATATGTTGGAGAGAGTATGAAAATTGGACCCCGCGTATGAGCCATTTACATGAATTTATTTTTAAACATTGAGTTATATATATCGTTCTATCGACTCAAATAAAGATTTCATACATTTCTCTAAATTTTGTGTGTTTTTTTTTAATCAAATCAGAAGGCTCTTAAATAATCGCCATAAAAAATCAGTCATAAACATCTACTATGCATTGAAAGAAGCTCTCTTTGGTCGCATCGTCCTTCTCATCCATCAGGGAGTGGGCACATGTTATCCTGATGTTGAAAATTTTCGCCTTAATACGGATTGTTTTCAGCCGTTCGTTCTTAGGTGGGAAATGCGAGCCAAGATTTCGCAGTCTCTTACTGACAACAAGTCCACATCCGAGTTTGAGCCTCTCCGCATGGCAACTGTAATGGTTATCACAGGACGTTGTTGCAACCCTGTCCTGTCAATCGCATTTCCTAAAATGCGCTGCTATCAGTCTAATATTGGTAGAAGACATCACCCAGCTGAATAGAGGCACCCTCCCTATAAAGGGACCGGATATTCCAGGTGCATGTCCGTAAATCCCGGTCCTTATTTCGTCTGCGGGGGTCATTAACAAAAGGGGTAGTCCTTATCCTACGCACGGTTTGATTTTTCAAGAGGTTAGAATTTTTACGAGTATGTGGTTGGTCCCAAGCCCAAGGCACAACCTTTAACCGAGAAGGTTTACGCCACTCACTTTATCCGCCTCCCAGCGGGTACCAGGAAAACGTTCTCGGGTGACAGCCTTGATGCCACCGCCATTACAGAAGGAAGGTGCCATCACATCGCGCGCAAAAAGAACTTTATAACATCCAGTGAGTTGACTTGCCATGAATTCAACAAGGATTGCGCTAGTCCCACCCGGTTGAGGCAACTAGATACGTTACCTTGCGAAAACACACTAGACCACCAAAACAGGGTTGCATTAATTATAGATATGAAAATGGGTTTTCCTAATTTTGAATTCACAATACGTTTCCTGACACAATACCTTATTATTATAAGTTAATATATATTGTTTACCTAAAATTAACATACATTAACATACATAAAATTAATTAAAACCTATAACTTTATAGGTTTTAATTTCATGTAAATTAAGTGAAGAGCTCGCGATAAATGATTGTGCTTAGCTTTAGCCACGCCTTTGGTCAATATGCAACATCTGAAAGCATCTTATTTGTAGAAACGTAATGAAGAATAATTCTACCGATATTTGAGTGTTGACGGATGAACTTAGCCTTGATTTCTACGTGTTTTGTTCGAGGTGAATATGAGTTCTTGGTTGTTACCTGTATTGTACTTTTGTTATCGCAATGGAAGACTAGCGATTTCGAGGCGTTGGGTTCTAATTCGATTTCAAATCGTTTTAAACATGTTTATTTTTGAATAGCTAAAGTGGCTGCCATGAATTCTGCTTCAACCGATGAAAGTGCAACCATTTTCTCTCGTCGTGTGCCACAAAATATCGCTCCACCTGTGGATGCGAAAATATAATCAGTAAACTTTGATGAAGGTTTGATGGTTTAACCAACAGGTTAAATTTGCGGAATCTCTGCCATGTCATTTTTATTTGCTAGGCACATTTTGGAGCTTAGCTTTTGATTCACATCGATCGGCGTTGAAAATGGGTTGGAGTCGTGCATGGTAAAACGCCCAGTCCCTCCTTTATATATTGTGATTGATTTTGATTGCACCATTTATCTTGTCTCTGGTGATCCGCATGTCCAACACTGATGAAGCTTGGCCGATGTTCCTCCTTGACTTTGCAATGATTTTATGTTCGATAACACTACTCGACAGAAAAAGAGAACCTAAAAAACAGGAAGTACCGCTAAACAAGAAAATGGTACTCATTTACTTTTCTGAAGAAGCGTTTTCGAGATATTCACGAAAGACGTAATTTTTTGCAATTTTTTTAGTTAATGGCAAAAATCTCGAAAACGATTTATCCATATACAAATATTTCAAAATGGGAGTGACCGGTGGAAAACCAAATCACACTTTTCTATGAAAGGTAGGCGCAGTTTTCATCTAATTCCGTTTAATTCTAATTCAGATGTATTAATTCTCTACTAAAGGAAACCTTACGTACCAAGTTTCAGTTCAATAGATTTATTTTTACATGCACTTATGTTGGATCTACAATAAGCTTTTGTCTAAAATCTAATTTGCGTATCAGCCAAATGTTTCATATTTTCGAATTCGGTTAAATCGTTTTCGAGATTTTTGCCATTATCTAAAAAAAGTGCAAAAAATCACGATTATCGCTAATATCTATAAAACGCTTCTTTGGAGAACTGAATGAAGTCAAGTTTCTACATGTTAATCTACAAGGTTAATCTAGAAAACGTACTTTTTTGTGGTACTTGTAAAAGTGAAAAATTTTCGAGTAGTGTAATATGTGAATTGGTCAACTTCGCTGCGCGTAAACCACAGCTTGCCAATATCCAGAGCCATCGTCAAAATCATTGGGTTGTGTCATGTAAATTTTATCCTTGATTCGGCGTTTAGAAAAGCAGTAACTGCATTCATTGGATGAATGAACAAGTTTTGCTTAGCAGCAATAGTGAGTAGTAAACGTATAGATGTATTCCTAACCACTCCACTATGGTTCCTGAGTCCATATTTTCTGGCCAAAATAGATTTTTTAAAGTTCCGTTTTTTCGACTGTTTTTTTTTACCTTCACTAAGAGGATCAAATTGTATTTTCTGTTTTCCCCTGAAACGGTTTACCGTTATACAGTCAGCAGTTAAATTGTGACTGCATATTTGCTTATATTACATACAAGTGGTGAAATTTAGCTGAACTTCAAAAAAGAATATTTTACCAACGAATAAAATTAATTAAAAGAAAAAATGGAAACTTACAATGAAGGTAATAATGTTTTATACTATTTTCAAGATAAAAGAAAATGATTTCAATAGTTTCTTTGGCTAGAAAAATATTTTTCAAGTTTGCGTAGAGATTTATAAAATTGGTAGCATTTGGTTGTATTAATACTTTGTGATTATATAAATAACTCAATTTGAAGTTTGTGTGCAAAGAATTGTGGTACTAATTTTTGCGATTTTTGAATAATTCACACTTTTCTCACATAACTACAAAGAGCAATTTTTTGATTTATTTAAATTATAGATGGAGGTGGCAAAGTGGGTGCCGTAGCTCAGTGGTTAGTGTGTTCGCCTTCTGATCTGTAGGTCGTGGTTCAATACCCGGCTGATGCATAACAAATTTAATATCGAAAAGATTTTTCTTTCGAACGGTACCCGCCTGTCGGCAAGCAATTGGCAATTCTTCCGACAGTAACAACTTGTCATGAAAAAGCTTCTAAAAAGAACTCTGTGACAAAGCTCAGAAAAAGTGATGTCAGAAGTGTTCTGCCGTTCGGAACCGGCTAAAATAAGTAGGTCCATTCTAATACTGTGCAAGTTTAAGACGCGTAACAGTAATGGAAGAGAAGCTCGGCCAATGAGCCCTTTGGGGCTTTAAGTGCCACATATTTATTTATTTTTTATTTATGGAGGTGGCAAACACAGGCATTAGACGAGCAGCAGTTTTTGATATTTTGTTAGAAAACATTATTGGAATTTACGTTTCCGAAGAATATTCTATTTAAAGGAAAAAATAGAATGATAAATAACTTTATAAATTGTTTTAAAGAATTTAAAAAAAACGTATAAAATAAGAAAATTAGTAAAAAATAGAACCGATAGGAATGGCCCAGTTCGCATGTCTGCTAAAGAGAGGTTGGCTTTCTTGCTGGAAAATAACTTTGCCAAGCAACAAAATCTAAATATTCGAACAGAAATTCTTATCCGAAATCGTGACATCTTTCCTTCTTATAAAGAAGTATTAAGTAAGAGATGTGAATGCAGACCGCATGAAATACTATTAAACGAGAATTTGGCAAGAGATGTTCATTTGAAAAGAGATGTTATGGTCGTTGTGATGAAGCTAAGAAAGAAAAGTTTTTGAGAGTGAAGTTAATTGTACACTACGGATTTGACAGCAGTACAGGTCATTCTCTTTTCAAACAATAGTATTCAACTGAACCACAGCAAATTGATTCATCGCTCCATTACGTATGAGTGCCGAAAATTATAAAAGTAATTACTATTTAAATTTCAAGGTTATTTTGTAAAATATTCGAGTCTTAGAGTATTTATGAATTCTTTTGTTCGCCCATTTACCTGACTCTTTTTATCAAACAAGTACCTAACCAAACAGCAATCTCTGCTTAGTTTCAACGCAATATGATGGATAATTGTGCAGTTTTTGTATAAAAAAAAAAAATAAATATGTGCCACTTAAAGCCCCAAAGGACTCATTGGCCGAGCTTCTCTTCCATTACTGTTGTGCGTCTTAAGTTTGGACAGTATTAGAAGGGACCTACTTATTTTAGCCAGTTCCGAACGGCAGAACACTTGTGACATCACTTTTTCTGAGCTTTGTCACAGAGTTCTTTAGGAAGCTTTTTCATGGCAAGTTGTTACTGTCGGAAGAATTGCCAATTGCTTGCCGACAGGTGGGTACCATTCGAAAGAAAAATATTTTCGATATTAAATTTGTTATGCATCAGCCGGGGATTGAACCCACGACCTACAGATCAGAAGGCGAACACACTAACCACTGAGCTACGGCACCCACACACACTAACCACTGAGCTACGGCACCCAACCGTATAACAACCGTAAAAGTTGTAGAAACATTGCCACGCCCGTTCTCTATTCCCAACTTTGCATAACATATTCATAAACAATTCATAACATATCATAAATATTTTAGCCAATTTAAAATATAAATCAATAACGTGTAATCATATATATTAGATCTATGGGCATGGCAACTGTTTAAACACTCCAAATTTTTCAAAACACCCTATTCATTATCCCCAAAACAAGTATGCAAAATTTTAAAACGATATTTGAATTATTTGAATTTTGGCCAGAAAATGTGGTCATTGAGATCATGGTGCACCAATGCGCATGCTGCCATCTCCTATGTAACATCCCACCTACGGTAGTTATTCTCCAAGATCCCGTCCTCAGTATATGACTGATCTGCACCCTGAAGAATGTGTCTCTTTGGTCCATAGGAGGTATTTTATTTCCCTCCTGCCCTTCATATATGTATGACGAGCTTTCCCCTATCCGCCACCTGGGCACGCGCTCTCTAGGGGTTTCAGACTCCCCCGAGAGAACCTGAAAATAAGATTAAAGTAACAAAATTGCTGAAAAATATTTCAACAACTTACTCCAAAAATTTACTTCAACATTCATGAATAGGAACTCTGAATTTTCTCCAAAATACTTTATGAAATCAGAAAATATTCCCTTATTGGAATCCAAACTTTCCAAAACTTATCAATGCCTGCTTTCTTTTGTTCTAGCATTACAAAACTGCATCAACTTCTTTTTCTTTTCCACGATATGTATCTTCAGAATATCTTTGAGCTTCGTAACCAATAGTGAATAGGCTGATTCGCATTTTAATGTTGTCAATAAATTCGCAAAATTTTCGGAAGTGAGTATATTTTAAGAATCAGCCAATTTAGGGCAATTATCCTAAGTAATTTCTTGTTGCGAAATATCATCAAAAACTTTCTCCTCATTGGAGCATTTTTCTTCTGAATTTTGGTGATTTCTGTATACATGTGATTTCAAAGAACACTCAAGAACACTCCTCAGTATAGTGTGCCTTCTGCGTGCCAAGGCGGGGCATCTACACAGGAAGTGGTGAACACTTTCCTCCTCTTCCTCGTCCTGGCAGGCCACTAGCGACAAAAATCGTTGGCCGGTAAACCGAGCCTTGTAGCATGCCTACCCACAAGCCAGTGGCCCGTGAGTACGGCGACTACATTACTGATGGCTTTTCTACTCATTGACAACAGTGAACGAGTTCGTCTATTGTCAAGGGTTGGCCAGACTTTCCTAGTAGTAGCACAAGAGCTCTCATCCCACCATATTCTGTTGGCTATGGTGAGGTAATGTTGTGTGATAAGAAGCTTACATGTTGCAAGCGGAATTCCGGCTTGATGAGATGGATAGATCTCTGGCAACCTAATGCCCGATCTCGTCAATTGATTTGACTCACAGTTCCCTGGAATGTCACTATGCCCCGGTACCCATACTGTTCGAACGAAATGAAGTATCAGTATCGACATAGCAGTGAAGCGAGGCGGTTGTGTGGCGACAATAAGGAACATACATTTTTTGGTCCATCGAGCCGAAGGGAATGTTGTAAAGGTTTGAAGTATAGGTTACGCGTAAAATGGATATATGGTGTTCCGTATGATTGAGTATTAGTGTTGTTGCGAACAGAATGTTTTCGGTTAGGTCATTGGTTTTAATCTAACTACAGCGCATACGGATAACATTGAATATTCCATTTCCAATGTATGTAGTCGGTATGATTCGATGTATGTGTATGCATCTGCGACGGCGCTATTGAAAACAAAGAACATACTATTGGTTTCATTTGTTTCTCTGTTGTGCTGACATATGGCGCCGCGCGATATGCGTTTCAGCGTATCATCCTTTACGAACAGTTATACGACTGTTTATGCATCAGCGACGGCGCCATTGGAAAAAAAGAACATACTGTTGGTTTCGTTTATTTCTACTACTTGTGCTGGCAGTTATACGACTGTGTATGCATCAGCGACGGCACCATTGGAAGCAAAGAACATACGGTTGAAAAATTTCAACAGTCCTGTATTCACTGCGTACAAGGAAGGTTGTTGAGTTTAATTGAATTGTCTAGATTGCGTATACAATTAAATACAATTAAATAGAATGCAAAGATCAAGGAAGGCAAGGGTTTCGAGGGGGACAAAGCCGAGTGGCCTAGCGCCGGGTACAAGCAAGCGTGCTAGAGTGTCGGTAGAAGGAATATTTAATGGAAAAAGAGCCATAAAAGCGCATGGTGCGTATATTTGTATGGTGGTTGAGGCTAAATGGTGGTATGTATAAGATTGACCGAATCTTGATTCACGATGTGTATAGGTACATAATGGTGGACTAACATATAACAGCGAGATAAGGTCAAATAAACAATCTTCATGATGCACGATCGTAACTGCGTTTTAAATAGTGTAACTGCGACTTATGTAGCAATTTATCTGCGACTTACTACGGAACATAGCCGCGATTTAAGATTAAACTAGAAGGTTATACGCTGCGCGATAGTAACTGCGATTTAAATGGTAACTGTGATTTAAATGGTAACTACGATTTAAATAGTAACTGCGATTTAAATGACTGCGTCTTATGTACGTAACACGTAACATATCAGCGACTTAAAGGCCTTGTTAGGCAATTATGTGTTACTAGTAATATGGGATCAGCAATCCACCGTGACTTGAGGTGCAACAACTCTGCGACTTGAAGCACCTTAATGAGAATTTATAGTGTCGTAGTATGCTTAGGGCGTAGCGGCTATTTGAGTTGCAGGCAATATTAATTATCAATTGCTGATCAGACACTGCAAGTGACAGGCGAATATTTATGTGACAATTGATCTGCGACTTGCTACGTAACATATCAGCGATTTAAGGCCTTGTTAGGCAATTATGTGTTACTAGTAATATTGAATTAGTAATCCACTGCGACTTGAAAGGCAACGACTCGGCGACATGAAGCACCTTAATGAGAATTTATAGCAGCGCATTATGATTAGGGCATAGCGGTGATTTGAGTTTCTGGCGATAATATTTAACTATTGCTGGTCAGGCACTGCAAATGACAGGCGAACATTTTAGGGCAACTTATTGAATAATGCTAATTCAGACTAGGCAATTAAGACTTTCTTTAAGCGTCTTTGATGTTCTTTAATTCCTCAGGTGGTGGCCGAAAAACCGTGAAACGGAGGGAGAAAAAAGCAATAAGCGTGGAGGACTCCACAGCAAGTATAAAAAATTCGGAAATGGCAGTCGTGGTAGAGGGTATGGATATGCGGTCGGATATAGAGTATATTGTATCCCAAAATCAGCGTCAGTCCGACTGGTTGGCAGCTACTGCATTTGATGATATGAACGTCGAAATTGGGAAAAATTTGAATTGAAATCTTGTGAATTGAAGCAGTGTTCGCGAGATGAGTTGCAACAGGCGGATGATCTCGCACGTGCGCAGGAGGTTGAAGATGTCTACGTCAAGGTCCGGGCAGAGCTATGTCAGAAAATAAAGGCAATGGAACCAACACCTCCTACAGCATCGTGCAACCACGCTAATAATCATTCACTACAACTTTAATTTGCGGAATTGCCATTAGCAGATCGGCTTCCAATATTTCGCGGCAATCATCGAGAGTGGATTCAGTTTCGACACGTATATTCGACTGAGGTGATACAAAATCTCCATCTCACGAATCTGCAGCGGTTTCGTCGGCTCCAAAGCTGTGTTAAAGAGGAGGCAGCTAGAGCATTGGGTTATTAGCCGCAGCGAGACAACAGCTTCGTGGACACATGGATAACACTGTGTTTAGCATATAATAATGAATATTTGTGCCATGCTGTGTATTGCTCAGCAATCTATGATTTGTCAGTTTGGCCAAGGGCTACCCATACCTCGATTCGGAATATGCTTGATGTTACGCGCAACAGCATGCATATGGTGGCGAGATAACTTGAAGCCGAGGAGCAACGCGACTTGTTTATATTAACCTTTCTGGAGTTCCGGTTAGACAGCGTATCCCGTAGTCAGTGGGAGATGGTACGGCCCATAGATCGAATCCCAAATTTGCAAGGAGACTTCTTTTCTTGGCTTGAGCGTCGCAGTAGCGGACTATTAAATAGTACAACACAACCTGTCACTAATGACAGCGAGAAGCGAATGAACTCATTTTCGATGAATCAGCGCATGAGGTCGACCGTTTCATCAACCATTAATTACAAGCCCTGTCTCAACTGCTCCGGAGATCATGCATTCCACCGATGTCCCACGATTGGACGCAAGAGTCGTGAAGAAAAAAATTAAACGAATTTTTGAACTGGGTTTGTGTCAAAATTGTTTGCGAAAGGGTCATACTGAGAGAAACTGTTCATCAAATCGTTGCCCCAGGTACGCAAGGGCACCCCATAACAGCATTATTTGCCCGAAGCTATCAACGAACCCTCTGAAGGAGGTCCCTCAGATGTCGATGCTTGCAGCAGTTGAGGCGGGTCTTATTGATTAGCAATAGCAATCAGTGACCGAAGTGGAGACCGGCCTCGGGGTTTTCAGTACTTTCAATGCGTCAAAGCCATCCACTCAAGTAGACGGTTCTACGATGATACAAGGAGGAGCTGGCGAGTCTTATTCTAGTTTTTTGGCTGTGCGTTTTGTAGCTCATAATGGAATGATGGTGAGAACTCGTGCAATATGCGACACTGGTGCACAAGTAAACCTGATCAGTAAAGATATCGTCACGCATAATCAAATTCATATGTACCGAACAAGAATTGGCGTTTCCTCTGCTATTGGAGTGAAGTCTCATGTCTGCAACAAATCAATTTCGGGACATTTGATGTCACTTTACAACGACGAGCTTCGGATTTTCCTTAAATGCCTGGTAGTTCCATCAATCTTAGGGAACATGTTATTTCCCCAAAAACGCTTACAGAGACAGAGCTTACCCAGCGATATATCCAAATTTTTAGCAGACCGCACTTTCGAGCAACCAGTACCAGTACAAATGCTGTTGGGGCTGGGCATATGGGCTAAACTGATGCAGGGAAATATGAGGTGATTATCTTCAAGTTTTGTCGCGCAAGAGACGCGCTTAGGCTGGTTACTTTTTGGCGAGATTCTGACAAACTCAGGCGTTGTTGCGGCTAACATAATGAAGGAGATGGATGGAGCGGAGGACGATCGTCATCTCAGATCGTCGGTTTTTTTATTCAGAGAGCTTACCAGGCGATAAATCAAATTGGACAGCAGAACAACAAGAGTGCGAAACCCATTTCTTAGAGACTCACACCTTCGACGCACAGGAAGGGCGCTATGTTGTTCAAATTCCCCTACGACGGGATTGGAATCGCATTGGTTCTAATCGTGTAACAGCCCTGCAAAGGTACTTACACTTAAAGCAACGATTCAAAAGAGAGCCGGAATTAAAGGAAAAATACCAAACCTTCGTAAACGAATATATAGCGAAAGACTGGCTTAGGCTGGCAACGAGACCACCAGAAGGCAAATCTTATTATATTCCTTATCATGCAATCATGAAAAAGTTTCGGGTAGTGTTCGATGCCTCATGTTCAACTGGTACCGGAGTTTCGTTGAACGATGTCCAAATGATCGGGCCCAAATTGCAACGAGACTTGGTTGATATCCTTTTGGGATTTCGTCTGCACGCGTATGGTGTACCGGCAGATATCAAGCAGATGTTTCCTCAGGTAAAAATAGCACCGCAATATTGGGCCTTGCAGCGAATGTTTTGGAGGAATGAGGCAGGAAAAATAGCCGAATATTGGCTCTCTACGACGACATTTGGAATGGCGTCAGCACCATTTTGTGCATTTAGGGCTTTGCAGCAGTGTGCTAGAGATATCGCGTCTAGGTGGCCACGAGGTGTTCAGGCTGTATTGAATAATTTTTATATGGACGACTGTTTAACCAGTGCTGACACGGAAGAAGAATTGCTGCTCTTATACCAGCAAATAAAACAGCTTTTGGCAGCTGGAGGCTTCGAGCTTACTAAATGGCGGTAAAATTCGAATAACATGCACCGTTCTATCGGCCGACAATCGGATGTGGACGACGCTTGGTTGAACACACATATGGAAGCATCAGTGTTGGGTCTTAAATGGACTCCCTCAGCGGACGAGCTGACATTCACAGTGAAATTGTTGCCGGTGGTGGAACCTACTTGTTGGACTAAATGGATGATTATAAGCATCACCGCGCGAATTACGACCCCATCGGGCTAGCATCACCATTCATAATAAAAGCAAAGGTTTTACTTCGAAAAATTTGACAGGAGAAATTAGGTTGGGATACAAGATTACCTGGACCGCTGAGGATGGTGTGGCAGAGTATTTTCTCTCAAATACAACAGTTCAGTAGCCTTCGTATACCACGTTGGATAGGATATGCACGATTGCTAAATATAGCTTTACACGGCTTTTCCGATGTGTCTACCCGAGCATTCGGAGCGGCCATATATGCGGTCATACAGGACAATGGAGTACTGATGTATAATCTATTGGAAATCTCTGCAGCTTGCGACCCAAAGATTCTGGAAATTATGGAGCAACAGCTATCTCCACTAACTTCAACAGCGTCCCAAATGGCAGAACGCTAGGCAAAATATGAAGATAGGCGACTTGGGGGTCATTAAAAATGAAGCTACACCACCAATTTTACGGAAAATGGGACGAGTGATCACATTACATTCAGGCAACGACGGGTTAGTCCGCAATGTATCTATTTGGACTGGTCACAACACCATTAGTCGCCCTATACAGAGGCTTTGTATCCTACCAGTAGAATCTATCTATCTTTTATCCCCTATCTTTTACCTATGGCTTTCTTTCAGGAATAGAGTGCTGCTGTTGCCTTACGAACCCTTTCCTCCGAGTTTGGTTTCCAACTTAGTTTTCTATATGAAGTTATACCCAAGTACTTTCCAGCAAAGAGGACCAGCTCAGTTTTGGCAGGGTTGATGGCCAGACTAGAGTTTGAAGCCCATTTGGACAGGATTGATAAGGCATGGTTCATCACTTCGGTGAGTGTATTTAAATATTTTAACGATGCCACAAGTGCCACGTTATCTGCATAAGCCACCGCTTTGCATCCCGTGGCCTGTAGTGATATGAGAACTTCATTTATGGTTAAGTTCCATAAAAGAGGCGACAACACACCCCCTTGATGTGTGTTGTCATGAGGTACTCAATTTGAGTTTATCACTCTTTGCTTTAGCAACAGACTAATGAATCTAATAATAGGTTCATGCACCTTAAGCATAGCAAAAGAGTTTTCGACTGCTTCTGGATTTATGTTATTGAAGGCCCTCTCAATATCTAGAAAGGTGACCAGGCTATATTCTTTGCAGTGCAAAGATGTTTCGATCTTTTGCACAAGTGAGTGAAGGACTGTCTCAACGGACTTGCCTATGTTATATGCGTGTTGCAATGAAGAGATATACTTAGTATCTATAGAGCCCCTTAAGTACACATCAAGTAGTCTTTTAAGGGTTTTTAATAGGAAGGATGATAGACTTATAGGTCTGAAATCACTTGGCTTTGAGTGGGACGTTTTTCCGCCTTTAGGGATAAACACCACGCTAACTTATAGCCATGTCCTGAGGACATAGCGTAGCCTTAGGCATGCAGAGAAGATTACCTCCAACCAAGGTGTTAGAAGGTCCGCACACTTCTGCATGTCCGCGGGTATAATACCATCAAGTCCTGGTGACTTGAATGGTTTAAAATTATTAATCGCCCAATTAATCTTTGTTTTACTGATTATTTTGTGCGGGACGTCGTAGATAATTCTACTAGGATTAACATTAGGAGTTCGGGCAGGGCTGTCCTCCAAACAGCCTGGAAAATGGGTATCAATTAGTACCCGAAGAGTTTCCAGACTTGAAGTAGTCCAATCACCATCCCCCTTCATAATGAAGCTGGGTGTAACTGGATTCATTGCGAGAATCTTTCGTAGGTGGCTTGCCTCTGAAATTTCCTCTATGTTTCTGCAAAAGTCATTTCATGATGATCTTTTTGCTCTCCTTATCGCCTTTTTAAACACTCGTAGTCTCTTCTTATAGGGTTGCCATTGATGAGTGATTTTGGCTCGGTTGAATTGCTGCCGACACTCCTTCCTTAGAGTGATGATCTCTACCGACCACCACGGAGGTCTCTTCTTTTTTGGAATCCTTCTAATTGCACAGGACGCTTCAGTAGCTTTCCTGCAAGCTTCTGTAATTTGTTGAACAGCGGCCTCAAGCTGCTCCTCATTTTGCAGGTTTGAGGGCGCCATGAGAGTGAGGAATTTACTCAGGGTGGTCCTATACTTATCCCAATTTGTGCGTTTCCTATTTAAAAATGGTATCTGATTTTTTGACCTTATATCAATGCGGAAGCTAATATACCTATGATCCGAGAAGGAGTGTTCTTTGTCAACCCTCCATTCCCTAACTAGACAATCCGAAGCGTCGTTTGTAAGGGTTATATCTACAACTCCTGTTGCAGGTAATAAAGGTCGGTTATGTACCCATGTTTGCGAGAGTCAAGCTAGAACTAATAATATATTTAAAAAGTGACTCACCTCGTTCGTTGTTTTCTGAGCTGCCTGCCCCAGATATAATGGTGTGCGTTGGCATCGGCTCCTATCACCAGACTGGCCTCGCGTTTCTCCGCCTCTTGAACTGCCTTCCTTATTATAGGGTGAGGGGGGGGAGGCTCAGTATGGTCGTGAGCCATGTATGCAGACATCAGCAAATATATATGGGATTGATGATTTAATGCAATGGTCACAGTATCTATTCAGGTCCAATGAACTATTAAAACCAACATGAGCAATCACCTGCAGTTTTTTTATTTCTATACATATTTATAATTGTGTGCAGGTCATTGCATTTATATTTATTTGTCTATTCAGCATTTCTATATGTTATGCATTAATAATATTTATTTATAACAACGTTTACTTATAATGTTTTTTATCAATGTCATCAATTACCTGCAATCGTTTATTTTGACATTCTTTAATAATTATGTGCATGTCATTGTATTTATAGTTTTATATTTTTTTCTTCAGCATATGTATATCTTATACATTTATGCTAACATTATCATTTATGTAGAATACTTGTAAGTACTTTCGTAATGTTCATTTTAGTATAAATTCAATGAAATAATCATTAATAAAGCAAAACATACGTTTCTTTTCTGTGGACTATACGGTTTAAAGTAACCTATAGTACTTCAACAAAATTCATAGTTTATGTACTAGAAGTTCAAGTTAGAAAATAAATACTTTTCTGATCAAACATTTGGTGACGCCGACGGCACTAGTACAGGGCTAGTGTTTAAACAGCGAATTCAACGCATCCTCAAAAGCAACATTTTTGTAATTCTAGCACAAGGCTAGTACAACTTGACATAAAGTGTGTCAAAAGATTTGGAATCCACATTAGCAAGAAGCTTATACAACACGCATACAAAGACAAAGAATGGAATTCAACGATTTATTGGCTTCTCAAAACTCCATTGGGGAGGAGATACAAGGTATAATACGAAACTTCAGAAAGGATCGTAAATCGACGGATTATTACAAAGAGCGCCCGCGCCGTTTAGAGGATGCCTGGGCCAGGTTTGGCGCAACGGACAGCAAACTCCGTCTCGCCATAGGGGTAAACGAAGACCACGCCTACTTCAAGCATGACTACCATGGTGAAATTGAGACCTTGGTAATCGAACATAGGCGGATCTCTAGGCCTGCAATATCTAAGGATACGGATTAAAAGAGTGACAGCGTTAGCAAAGAGTTGGATGACTCAAGATCTTTAGGAAGCACTACACAACATGTTCCAACTGAGACAACACCTACATTAGCTGGTATTTTTCGTAAACAATATGCGCTGATGAATTCACTACGACGCCTACTGGCTGGAATATCAGCCAGCACAGAAGTACAACCACAACAATATTACGTCGGTTGTGAAAGGCATAAGAATATGTTATGGAAAAAAATTGAAATTATAAACTACGAAATTTGTGGAAAGTCATCCAACGCCAGAAGAAATCGGGTATGATTACAATGCATACTTAGATCTAGAAGAAAGTGTACATCATCAACTGATTAAATTGGAGTCAATTTTATAATAGGTTCTCCCAGATGATACACAACCAGCCACTGCCCAATATCCAGAAATTGTGGCATTTGAAGTCAAATCTTATGGGGGAGGCTGAAGAACTCATAAACCATTTGCCAGTTACGGGAGCAAATTATGAAGTATCATGGAAGCTACTACAAGGTCTATACAACAATAAAAGAGTAATAACAAGCGTATTACTGCAAAAAATATTGGATCAACCCTCAGCGAACTCTCCATCATCAGGAGCGTTAAAAAATTGCATGATACAACCCAAGAATGTCTACTAGCATTGAATAATCTGGCCATTGACACGGCATCTTGGGATCCTTTGCTTCTCCACATACTAACGAGATATGAGCAAACACTGGAAAATCCCAAGGAATTGCAAACAATTAGTAAATTTCTAAAGTTTATAGAAGCATGATTCCAGTTTTTGGAAGCAGTAACACAAAAAGATAAAATAGAAACAAAGTCAAAAGCCTACACGTTAGTAGGGGTAAATGGAGAACAATGCCAAGTGTGCAAAAACGGAGCACATCCATTGTATGCATGCAAAAGGTTTATGAAAATGAGCTTTTCAGATTGGCACAGTGTGGTACGCAAACAAAATTATTGTCTAAATTGCCTGTTCACATGGCAAAACATTCTATAACAAGGGGTTGTACTAAGTGCGGCAAAAAGCATAATACACTTATACATTTCGAAACAAAGACAATAAACCAACGAAATACTATAGAAAAAGCTCCCGAATCTAATACATCATTAACAGTAGCAACCGCTAACACCTTGTTCGGACGTCAAGACTATGTACTTTTGGCAACAGCTAAAGTAAAAATAACAGCAAACAACGGTCGATCCGGCTTGTTTAGAGCAATATTCCGGCTCTCAAGTCAACCTAGTAACCGAACGACTCATAAAAATATTATCCATTGTTCCAACCAGCGCAAGGTTATGCATTGAAGGCATTGACCAAAGCGTAAGAAAAGCAAATCAACGTATCAACGTTACAATCCAATCAATAACAAGCAATTTTTCCAAAAGACTAGAAGCATTCGTGTTGCCAAGCATTGTACCACTCCAACCAACACAATATCTGGATCACTCAACATGGAAAATTCCAAAGGAACTAGCATTAGCCGATCCTTACTTCAATCGACCAGGCAAAATCGATGTACTACTAGGAGCTGAATTATATTATCAACTACCTTTAGCTGAACAAATGAAGTTAGGGGATATGACGCTACAAAATACAGTTCTCGGATGAGTGGCAACTGGAAAAACTACGCTCAACTCGGTAACACAGCGGTCTTCCTCTGTTACATGTGGTATGCTAACGCAGGAATCTAAGCCGTTAGATCAGTTAATTGAAAACTTTTGGAAACTTGAAGAAGTTAATAACGAAACACCGACACTTACCTCGACAGAAAAACAATGCGAAATGAATTTTCTTCATAATGCAATCCGAAATCAAGAAGGAGATTAATAGTAAAATTGCAGTTCAAAGAAAGCCCATCAACTCTCGGTGAATCAAACCAACAAGTAGTCAACAGATTTCTTGCACTCGAAAGACGATTGGCAAGAAATAATGACCTCAAGATGAAATAGACAGCATTCATGGAGGAATATGAAAAACTTGGGCACATGGCTAAAATAGACCTAAAGAAGTTAAATCCTGATCATTACGTAATCCCACATCACTGTGTCTTCAAACCCGATAGCAGCACCACAAAACTACGAATGGTATTTGATGCCACAGCAAAAACATCGTCTGGTCTAGCCCTCAACGATATTATGCATACTGGACCAACCATTCAAAGGAATTATTTTCAATTCTTTTATGCTTTCGACTTCCAAGATTTGTCTTTACAACAGATATACAGAAGATGTATCGACAAATACTTATACATCCTGATGACCGCAGGTATCAACTCATCATCTGGAGAAATGACCCGAAGTCGCAATTGGAATACTACCAGTTAAATACGGTCACATATGGCACACGAGCAGTACCCTACTTGTCAATAAAGTGTCTATAGCAACTAGCAAGGCAAGCTAGTCACCAATATCCATTAGGTGCTGCTGCTACCCTGAATAATTTTTATGTTGATGATGGCTTATCAGGTGCCGATACCCTATCAACAGCGATCGAAACCCAACATCAATTCTCAACCATACTAAAATCAGCTGGACTCAACTTAAGAAATTGGTCATCATCAATTATTAAATGGCATTCCAGCCGAGGATCTCGAAGTTTATCTGGATTTCAATAGTGAAGAATCTAATTCAATAAAAGTACTAGGGCTAACGTGGGCACCTAAAAGCGATCAATTCCACATAAAAACTAACTTCTGCATCGAAAAACTAATCACAAAACGAACTGTCATCTCTGAGTTAGCACGAATCTTCGACCTGTTAGGTATTCTTTCACCAGTAGTTGTCACAGCAAAAATCATGATTCAGGAATTATGGCATTAGATTAGATTGGGATGTACCATTATCAACAGAATTCAAACAAATGTGGGTAAAATTCCGAGAAGAACTACAAGTACTAAAAGACATCCGAATTCCGCGACACATCTTCAATCATCAACAACCGGAAACAGTCCAAATTCACGCATTTGCCGTCGCATCAGAAAAAGCACACGGAGCAGCAGTTTATCTTCGATCTACATCAAATGATGGCAGAATCGCAGTAAGGATATTGTGCGCAAAATCATGTGTGGCTCCAATTCAATGACAAACACTGCCAAGACTGGAGTTGTGTGCAGCAGTCTTATGTAGCACAACTAACAGAAAACGTAAAAAGGGAATTAAACTATGGAGACAGACTCCAAGATAGTTTTATCGTGGATCAATTCAGCCACATCTTCATTCCACACATTTGTTGCTAATAGAATAGCAAAAGCTCATGACTTATCCGTTGCAGAACAATGGAGACATGTTGAATCAAGGGACAACCCTGCAGATGTGGTCTCCAGAGGTTTACACCCAAGAAAATTATCAACATGTCATGTGTGGTGGTATGGTTCGCTCGTTTTACATGGTAAGAAAGAACTATGGACCAAACCATTCACAACCAATATGGAACGAAAAAGGAAGAGTATGACAGTAGCTGCAACGACCAACACTGGATCAGAAGACGTAATATACAACATAATGCATGGAAATTCATTCAAGGTTTTATAAATAGTGATAGCATACATTCTACGGTTCACACAAAACCTCAAGTTATCAACAAGGGAACGTCCAAAACATAAGGCATTAAGAACAGAAGAACTGGAAGCAGCACTCACGATCATTATCAGAACAATACAAGCCTCCGATTTCGCGTTAGAGATGAAACAACTACGGGTACATCACGGAATTGATAAAGCAAGTTCACTCAGCAGTCTGTCCCCATTTATTGATGACAAAGGTATTCTACGAGTTGGCGGACGGTTGTCGGCATCGACGCTATCATTTGATGCCAAACATCCCATGGTACTGCCATACAACGATCTAATAGTAAAGCTAATATTAACGATAAATAATAACGATAACCTACACTGCGGTCCACAAACATTACTAGCAACATCGAGGCAACGGTTTTGGATAATCAAGGGAAAAACAATGGCACGAAACATTGTACAAAAGTGCGTTCGTTGCACCAAGGAAAAACCAAACTTGTGTCAGCAAATAATGGGAAATTTACCACAATCTAGAGTCACCCCAGCACGACCATTCCTAAATGCTGGTGTAGACTATTGCGGACCACTGTGGGTTCTTTACAAAATCCGTGGGAAAAAACCACGTAAAGTATACATTGCTGTTTTTTGCTGCTTCGCGTCAAAGGCAGTCCATTTAGAGGTGGTGAGCGATTTAACAACTGATGCATTTATTTGTGCATTAAAACGTTTTACAGCTCGGCGTGGACGATGCAACACCATATATTGCGATAACGCAACAAATTTCGTCGGAGCAAGGAATATATTGGAGGATCTAAATAATGTTATATTTGCAACTGAGTCACAAGAAAGGTATCATCAAGGTATGCAGCGATCGTGGAATAAACTTTAAGTTTATAACCCCTAGAGCTCCACATTTTGGAGGCCTATGGGAAGTTGCGGTGAAATCATTTATTACTACGAAGTGTTTCAACAGCATCACTCACTCATGAGGAGCTTGAAACCATCATTATTAAAATTGAAGCCATCCTTAATTCACGACCAATAACTCCAATGTCAAAAGATGCAAATGGTTTAACGGAATTAACACCCGAGCACTTCCTAATTGGTGAACCATTGACCGCACAAATCGATAGAATCACACCACAAGAAAACAACTCCCTCACAACAAGATGGAAATTAATATCGTAGCTCAAGTATGACTTTTGGCGACGTTGGTCGCATGAATATCTTAATCAACTACAGCAAAAATACTAATGGAAATTGCAGTCACAAAATTTAAACGAGGGAAAAAGAAGACAATGTTCCTGTACTACAATGGCCACTGGGAAGAGTAGAAAAAATCTGCAGAAGAGACAATGGAAGGGTTCGAGTAGTAGACGTAAAAACAGCAACAGGGAAACACCCTGTTGCTGCTATGGAAACACCCAATTCACCGACTAGTACCGTTACTCCACGAAGATGAAAATATCGAAAAAGCCTCAGAAGAAAAGTATCTGAACAAGAAACTCATGCTGAGCAACATCAGAGACTGTCGAATGAAAACTCCAGTATCATAACCCCAAAACGACGAAAATCACCAACCACATCAGGCATGCTAACAGTTATTATATCACTCTTGTTACTTCCGCCAATATTGTGCAGCTCAGTCCAGATAACGAATTTTGGCAATGATCCCGGAATGTACTTTGAAGGAATCGGAACAACTAAAATTGTAACAGCTGAATGGAAAATAGTGGTCTATTACGATTTGATTTCATTTTGGTCAGAAATTAATACGTTCTCATCCGGAATAACAACACTTCAAAAGCTATGCTCAAGGTTCCAACAAAATTCAACTTGTAATGCTCTGATTGGTAATCTTAAGCAAACCAAAGACG